>JAMZAV010000964.1:0-232265 GCA_024449915.1 Sweltsa coloradensis
GCGTTGTAAGGAAGCGCTATCTGTACATGTCCGGCGTACGCGTACGTGCACAGCCATCTATAGTGTGAAAATTAAAACCTCGATTCAGGGGGCAATTGCTTTTCCCGCGAAAATTGAAAATTGTTAACCCTAATGAGTTACAAACCTTGTTTTTTTGTCCACCTCAAATTGTGGGTAATTACACCTAGGTGTAAAATATAGAATCAGAAAATGGGGTTAAAAGGTGTAATATTCCACGATTGGACAAAAGAACGATTTTGTTGTAATTTGACAGCAAATTTTCAGGTTATGTTGCCAGCTGTCATTCAATTCAAACACTTTCAGAAGATATCTCACTCAATAACACAGCTTTGTGCATTTTCTTCCATTCTATTCCATATTATTTTATTATTACCAGTTTTATCTTCTATTTATTAAACAATCGCACATTACAACGGGGAAACGGGGTTACTTTTGAAATTTGCGCGAATTTCCATAGCTACCATACATCTTTTACACCTCCTCAAGAGGCAGGTGTAAAAAGTGTAAAAGTCGTAAATACCCCCCTGGACCGCCCTGGCAAAAGAACACGTCTTAGGAAGAAATACTGTAATTACACCTGGACAAAAGAACGCTTATTTCTTCAAAAGTGCAAAAGGTGTAAAAATTGATGGACAAAAGAACAGCGGTAAGTAAATAAATTGTGGCAACTAGCATTGCATGTTGACAGGAAAATGACACTCTCTGAAGTGATAACAAAATATGGGTTGTCCCAATCGCTTGATGGGAAGTACTATGGCTCCCTGGATGGGGAGAAAACTTTTAAGAATTTTACAGATGATCTGAAGGTTATGGGGATGATGTTTTTCACCCGTACCTCAACGACATTTATAACTGGTGTATTATTATGTATTTTTTACACTCCTTTTCATAATTGCATTTGTATGTATAGGCCAAATTAATTATGTATTTTTTACACTCCTTTTTATAATTGCATTTGTATGTATAGGCCAAACTATGAGGTAAATGATATGCACAACATATGATGTTGTATTATGTACAGGCCCACTGGTGAATAAATATTCTGAAAATTTTAATTCTCCTCATGTAAAGCATTTTCTCTCATTTTCTACATATTCTACATGCATGTATTATATTTCCCTGCGGACCATTTCATTCGAATGGGATTTCAAAGAAACTAGAAATATCATATGGTTGTGGATATCTTCCTTATAGAGATCTTTGGAGAAAATAGGCTGCGTACGCCGGGACATGTACAGATAGCGCTTCCCTTCGTGCGGGAGCAAGTCCGACCAGACCATTGGCCAAGGGGGGTGCAGGAGGGGGGGGGGGCAGTGGCGTAGGAAGGAACCGGGAGGCAATGCCCCCCCCCAAGTTTGTTCAGGGGGGCAATGAAACTTCGCTTGAGAGGTTGGGTTGAGTGGTTTTATAATATCATATAAAGTTTCAAATTGTTTGGGTGACAATTCGAGGTCAAAGAGTGGCCCAGAATGTTTGCGAGATTCGCTGGATTTGACTAGCAAACTATTTTTAATGGGCACCTTAGAAAACGCTCAACCCGACCACCAATGACTCGCTCACACCTTGTACCGTTGACTCGACAAAATACACAATTCACAATTTCGTCTTTGGAGTTTTGACTTAGTAATCATATTAGTTTATCAACAAGATGCTGGAACCAACGGTCGAGATACTTGTCCATCCACGTGGAAATAAATAGGAACACAAAATATAGTTACCAACTTGGGATATAAAACATGTTTTGATGTTCAGTAAACCATCCAGCCTTTTATTCTCAATACAAAATTCGCCATATTTTAAGTGTGCATTCTCAAAAACATTTTAGAGACCTCGGCCTAGATTTTTTTTATGAAAATAATATTTCTTTGGAGATTGCAGCAATGAAACATCCTCCCGTAAAACATGAACGTTGTTCTTAGGGTTGTCACGCCTACAGATGCTGGTGTTAGACGCTGCTCTGTGGGTTGTAGTATACTTGCTCCAACGAAAGAATGCAGATGCTTGGTAGTGGTAGGGGTAGAATCTTCTAGAAGGCATCTGGGGGGAGGAAACGGAAACATACTGACACTTTGCACAATAGTATGATAACACACACAGAAGTGAACATGGACATGAACGTGAACATGAATTTGAACGTGACCGTAAACATGAACATGAGCATGAGCATGAACGTAAACATGAACATGAACATGACCGTAAACATGAACATGAGCATGAACGTGAGCATGAATTTGAACGTGACCGTAAACATGAACATGAGCATGAACGTAAACATGAACATGAACGTGACCGTAAACATGAACATGAACTTGAACGTGAACATAAACGTGAACATGAACATGAACATGAATTAGATACTGGTTCAAGGAACAAATGTAACTAATTGTTGTAAATAATGCATGATATTGTTCATTGCGTGGACCCTTATAGAAAAAATTTATCAAAAATTGCTCGTACTATTTTTCATTCAATCATATTGTGGGTAAAGTTAAAAGCGCAATTGTTCGCCAAAGGCAACTGAACAATCCATGTATGTGCTCACGTATTTGGGTATTTCAATTAACATTTACGTGGTACAGTGTAAACATCTAATGAATACATCTGCGGCCAAGATGTGGATTTGTACTTGAAGAGTTGAGAGAGAGAGAGAGAGAGAGAGAGAGAGAGAGAGAGAGAGAGAGAGAGAGAGAGAGAGGAGAGAGAGAGAGAGAGAAAAGGATGAAGAGAAGGTTGGCAGTGAAGCAATGCTAAACATCATGCAAAGTGCATTCTTCTTTGTTTAATTGTTTATTTTTAAATTTACCTCTATCATGGTCAGTGATACTAAACTAATTCACAAAGGAGGACAATACCCGTCACGTCGAAAACTTCTTTGGGTTTTAACTGTCCATACCTTGATTTAATTTTTACGTCTGAAACAGATATTACATTACAATCACATTTTCTCGAAAAATATACCGTTGGAGTATAACCGAAAAATGTGTTTTTACAACGGAGGTTTTCAAATCAGTAAGTAAATATTTCATTATACAAGTTATATTTTACACATATGCATTGGAAGATGAAAACTAAACGTATTTTAATAAAAATTGAAGTCACCATTATTTTTTTAAATTGCCACATATTTGGCCAACCTGACAGTGCATAATTTAAATTAGTTTGGCATTTTTATCGAATATAGATTATATACACGCAAAAAGCGTTAATAACACGTCTATTCTCCGTTTCATTCCGAGCTGGCACTGGCGGTCGGCATAAAAACCGGTATGTAGGGAGGTATTGTACAGCCCTGAAGACGATGGCTGAGTCTGACTGATGTAAGATCAGTTCAGCTTATAATCGACAGAAGGAGATAATTGTACCTGTCTCCTTTGAAATTAGCCTTTTTGTTAAATGCAAGTCGGTAGACAAGTGGGGTGAGGGCTATGTACGTAAGCTACACGGGTTCGATCCTCGGTGACCCGGTAGGGCACACGTTTTCGAATGTTACGATGCCTCCATTATAATTAGTAATTACTAATTACCATATTGGTATATTTAACGTACCTTATGTTAGCAGCACATTACATGTAATCAGTTATACACAGACGGGAGTGTTTCCCTACTGATGAAATAAAGAACCATTGCACCATATCGCACAAAGGCCCTTGTTTACAATGAATAATAATTGTCGTTTGAATGAATGAATTGAGTTTAGTAAACTCAATGCTGTTATTGATCAGTGTAAAAACCCATTTATACGTGTTTATTAGCAACAAAACCACAACAAACGGTCCTTGGCTGATATATTATTGTAAATCATCATCAATCATGATAATTAATTAATGGTTAATCAGTAGGCATATGAATATCACAACGAGCATAGCAATTTCATTCGGTCACAACTCTCGTAGTTTTCATCATAAAACCGAAATTTAAAAAAAGAGTATTTACTTAATTCACAACTTGCCATCATAGTAAACAAATTTATTAAAATTACCGAAAAATTAACATTTTTTCTAGTTGATATTTTATTGACAAGACGTTTAGATCAAAAGGTAAGATAACGCGTCGCGAGCCGGCCGGCCGGAGCACACGACGCTGCCGGTCAGGGTATGCATGCCATTCATAACTGGCGTACAATAGACCGGGAGATCAGAGCTATTAGGGGTAAGAAAGTTGAGGGCCATCAATTTAATGCCACCGCGCACTGAAACGGAGAATAGTTGCATGCGGCACTTAATTAATATGCTCATAAATCTATGTATGTGTATTATCAACTATACAATAACCATACAATAACGATACTTAATGTTTTTGAAAATTCATATCACATCGTATAACTTACAAGCAAGAACCTTATGTTAGGAGCAATACAAAATCCGCGCGCCAGACGATGTTTTCAGACCAGCTACTATTCTTCGTTTCAGTGCGAGGTGGCATTAAATTGATGGCCCTCAACTTTTCTTACCCCTAATAGCTCTGATCTTCCCGGTCTATTGTACGCCGAGTTATGAATGGCATGCATACCCTGACCGGCAGCGTCGTGTGCTCCGGCCGGCCGGCTCGCGACGCGTTATCTTACCTTTTGATCTAAACGTCTTGTCAATAAAATATCAACTAGAAAAAATGTTAATTTTTCGGTAATTTTAATAAAATTTGTTTACTATGATGGCAAGTTGTGAATTAAGTAAATACTCTTTTTTAAATTTCGGTTTTATGATGAAAACTACGAGAGTTGTGACCCAATGAAATTGCTATGCTCGTTGTGGGTATTCATATGCCTACTGATTAACCATTAATTAATTATCATGATTGATGATGATTTAAAATAATATATCAGCCAAGGACCGTTTGTTGTTGGTTTTGTTGCTAATAAACACGTATCAATGGGTTTTTACACTGATCAATAACAGCATTGAGTTTACTAAAACTCAATTCATTCATTCAAACGACAATTATTATTCATTGTAAACAAGGGCCTTTGTGCGATATGGTGCAATGGTTCTTTATTTCATCAGTAGGGAAACACTCCCGTCTGTGTATAACTGATTACATGTAATGTGCTGCTAACATAAGGTACGTTAAATATACCAATATGGTAATTAGTAATTACTAATTATAATGGAGGCATCGTAACATTCGAAAACGTGTGCCCTACCGGGTCACCGAGGATCGAACCCGTGTAGGCTTACGTACATAGGCCCTCACTCCACTTGTCTACCGACTTGCATTTAACAAAAGGCTAATTTCAAAGGAGACAGGTACAATTATCTCCTTCTGTCGATTATAAGCTTAACTGATCTTACATCAGTCAGACTCAGCCATCGTCTTCAGGGCTGTACAATACCTCCCCTACAAACCGGTTTTTATGCCGACCGCCAGTGCCAGCTCGGAATGAAACGGAGAATACTCACAGTTTTGTCGAGGAAACGGAGGTGTCGATGAAACGAAGTGTCGATGAAACGGCGCGCCCCCATTTTATCAACTGGTGCGAAAGCTGCTTTGGAACGAGCTGTTTCCACAGAGATGCAAGGTTCTTTTCTATAAAGCATACTTCATACCTATACTTACTTACGGTGCAGTAACTTGGACAGTTGGATCAAAGGAAGAGAGTCAGTTGGAAGCAGCAGAGATGAAGTTTTTGAGAAGTATAAAGGGAGTTACAAAACTGGACAGGATTAGAAGCGACGTTATAAGAAAGGAATTAGGTCTGGAGAAGTTGAGGTTTAAAATAGGAAGGGAACGTTTAAGATGGTTTGGTCATATGAAGAGGATGGATATGGATAGGATCCCAAGACGAGACTTCGAAGCAGGAGAGGAAGGTAAAAGAAAAGTAGGAAGACCGAGAGAAAGATGGGGAAGATTGATCGAAGGAGACGTTGAAGAGAGAGGTGAATCGTGGAACCAGGTGACGGAATTGAAGCTGTGGGAGGACAGGAAGGAGTGGAGAAAATTGGTGGAGAAGCAGATGATGCAGGATGAAGATGACGATGATGATGATGAAGATAATGATGATGATGAAGAAGAAACGCTGAGCCTGGCAATCTCGGCAAAAAATAGTTTCGTGCCCTAGATATCGGTGTGAAGAACACCACTCAACCCGACATTGTTGGAAATGAGTTTTGATTATTATTATTATTAACTTTTGTTATTGTGAAGATATTTCCACAAAAGTCTGACCTAAGTGAGTAATTTACCCATAGGTTGGCATGCGCCAACGCAGCTAGGCGGCAATCCTAGAAAGAACACTGTATTATTTAAATTTTAAAAAATATATAAAATAATTTTTAAATGAAATTTCAAGATAGCCACGTTGTTAATAACATATTAAAGTATTTGTAATGTACATTCAAAAAAATTATTCTGTGAATTTATACCTCTGGTACCAATCGAAAAGACTACAAAGTGAAAAATAAATGATTTTGATGAACATATTCTATTTAAACACATATAAAATGAATTGAATATAAAGTTTATATTGTACAGACACACTGACAATTTTTTTGTGAAGAGAATAAAACTAATTTCAGCCAAATCGGACAAATAGATTTTTAGATACATGCCGTTTCTTCTTCCTATGCGCGTGTATAAAAAAACGGCGTCGGCCATCTTTAAAGCTTCGCGACGCCAAAACACTGAATCTAGATCATTAGCAACAAGTGAACGATTCTTCCTTGGGGTTTTGTGAATTGAATGCCATATGTTGCTACTTTCCCGCTTTCCGGAGAGTGGTTAACCCATGTCTTGTCTGGTAAATGAAGGACTATATATTGATGGATCTGTCCTCCAATATTGTAACTTTTCTCTAAAGTTTTTTTTTTTTTTTAGGGGGAGCAAATATGTAAATGTCCCATATCTGCGTGTTCTCGCATAAATCCGATGAAATTCGACTTTATTTGGTAAGTATTGTAACCAAAACTAATTTTTGAAAAAATGCTAAACAGGTGGTGGGGGGGGGGATGTTGGGGGCTTCTGGAAGGCAAAAGCCCCAACACAGCCTGTCTGGAGAGTGATATTCTATTCCTGGCTACTTTATATAATATAAAATATGGTTTGTTCCAACCAAGTACCTTATGTTTTATAACTCTTCGTACCTTATTAGAGGCGATTCAATCATTTCAAAGCAGCGTTTATAAAACTTCAATAAAATGTTTTAAGCTATTCGTAACTTGTGAGAGGAGATTCAATCATTTCAAACCGTTTTAAGCCATAGCAGCGTTTATAAATTTCACTAAAATGTTTTATAACGTTTCGTACCTTTTGAAGGAAGATTAAATCATTTCAATCCGTTTTTAAGCCATATAACGGAGTTTATAAAACTTTAGTAAATGTTGTATAATTCTTCATACCTTTATGAGGGGAGATTCGATCAATTCAAACCGTTTTAAGCTATATAGCAGTGTTGATAAAACTTCACTAAAATGTTTTACCTCTTTGTACCTTATGGGGAGAGGATTCAATAATTTCAATCCGTTTTGTAGCTATATAACAGCGTTTCTAAAACGTACGTTTAAAACTCTTCAAATGATTTAACTTGTTCGTGATGGGCAAGTTCCCCACGGTAAGAAACTTTGTGTGAAATAAGTTACTTTGACAAAAGAGGAACAAAGTCACGTTCCCGATCCTCTTCAAAAATAGGAATTTGGTTCCTTATAAGTTACCAATCCGCTAACAATTTAAAGACAATAATATACAACATGGGTACTCATCCATTCTTGTCATCTTTGAACATTTATTTGAAACTTTGTTTTCATTTATCAGGCAGTAACATAAAAAGTGGGCAGGCATTGAGTTTGCATTATTCCTAAATTAGATTGGATCACGACATCGCAAATAGGTTCCAATTCCCACAATAAAAGTAACCTTTTAAGTTCCTGATTTTGGAATGGGAAAGCATTTCTTCTTATTCTCCGTTTCAGTGCGAGGTGGCATTAAATTGATGGCCCTCAACTTTTCTTACCCCTAATAGCTCTGATCTCCCGGTCTATTGTACGCCGAGTTATGAATGGCATGCATACCCTGACCGGCAGCGTCGTGTGCTCCGGCCGGCCGGCTCGCGACGCGTTATCTTACCTTTTGATCTAAACGTCTTGTCAATAAAATATCAACTAGAAAAAATGTTAATTTTTCGGTAATTTTAATAAAATTTGTTTACTATGATGACAAGTTGTGAATTAAGTAAATACTCTTTTTTAAATTTCGGTTTTATGATGAAAACTACGAGAGTTGTGACCGAATGAAATTGCTATGCTCGTTGTGATATTCATATGCCTACTGATTAACCATTAATTAATTATCATGATTGATGATGATTTAAAATAATATATCAGCCAAGGACCGTTTGTTGTTGGTTTTGTTGCTAATAAACACGTATCAATGGGTTTTTACACTGATCAATAACAGCATTGAGTTTACTAAAACTCAATTCATTCATTCAAACGACAATTATTATTCATTGTAAACAAGGGCCTTTGTGCGATATGGTGCAATGGTTCTTTATTTCATCAGTAGGGAAACACTCCCGTCTGTGTATAACTGATTACATGTAATGTGCTGCTAACATAAGGTACGTTAAATATACCAATATGGTAATTAGTAATTACTAATTATAATGGAGGCATCGTAACATTCGAAAACGTGTGCCCTACCGGGTCACCGAGGATCGAACCCGTGTAGGCTTACGTACATAGGCCCTCACTCCACTTGTCTACCGACTTGCATTTAACAAAAGGCTAATTTCAAAGGAGACAGGTACAATTATCTCCTTCTGTCGATTATAAGCTTAACTGATCTTACATCAGTCAGACTCAGCCATCGTCTTCAGGGCTGTACAATACCTCCCCTACAAACCGGTTTTTATGCCGACCGCCAGTGCCAGCTCGGAATGAAACGGAGAATAGGAACCCAAGACTTGTACCTCTGCATGTGACAGTGTAATTTTATTTAAGGGTAATCGATCGCCAAATGTTTTCTAAAAGTGTGCATACTTACTTATACTAATGTAGTTACGGAGAAAGAGAACTATAGATAGCTTATGAGTAGACCAAAACTATTTATTTATTTATTTATTGGTTGATACATATGCCTCATATTTGGACTTCTATGAAAAATACCTCCTTTTAAAAAGTTTGATATTTAAATAATTATTGTTTTATTGTTGCTTAAAAATAAACTTACCTCTGTCAATGTTATGAGTTATTTTGACATGTGGACATAGACTCTAAGAATTCTTACATTTGCCGGTACTGGAATAGTTTTTTTACCGGTACTGTATTAGAAAATCTTAAAACGAAAGATATTGATGATGCACATTAAAAACAAAACTCATTGGCCATAGCATTGCCTGGCCCTAAGGTATGTGTGAAGTACAACTTTAAAAAAAAAACATTCAAGTTGTATACTTTTTGTAGGTAATTACGGCCTGCATTTGGCATTACAGTTCCAATTGTTGGCGTATACATCAACCAAAAAGTAATAAAACTGATGTTCTTAATAAAACTGATGTTCTTTCTCTGTCACTAAGGTAGAAAATGTATTTTGGCAATAGATTTCCCTTAAAGTGACCAAAAGCGTATATTATACTTAACAAAATATAAATATAAAACTATGGGAACATCGAAACAACCTTGTTTTTATATTTTCTCAAATATGCAACCAAGTCACAATAATATAGTGAATGGTTTTGACACTTGACTCTATTAGAAAATCAAAACTATTTTTTATTCAAAGATTTTTATCGGTCACACGGCAAATATCGCCTCTTCAAAATAATTTCAAACTTCAGTTCGCCCTAACACACAATTCAACGTAGATAGTTGTGTTTTTGTGACATATTTTCAACTTGTGTTCCTGACGCTGACTTGAGAGAAAAAAGAGTTCTTTTACAATAGTCTTTCCTGCGAATTTTTTTCGTTTGGTGGTACAAATCGGTACAAAATACCGCTAAACTAAAATGTATGCAAGAAAGACAATGTCACAATTGTAAAAACTCTTTTCTCTCAGTCAGCTTCTATAGAACACAAGTTCAAAATTAATGTCACAACTACCTATATTGAATGGTGTGCTAGGGCTCGGCTGGAGGGCCAACCACAATTTGAAATTATTTTGAAGAGGCGACATTTGCCGTGTGACCGAAAACAGAAAAATTTGAAAAAAATAGTTTTGATTTTCTAACAGAGCCAAGTTTCAAAGCCATTCACTATATTTTGACTTGGTTGCATATTTGAGAAAATAGAAAAACGCGGTTGATTCCTCTTAAATTCGTATGTTTTAATGGGATATTATTACTCTAGTCTAGTGCACAAGACAATCTTAGAGGGGGAGGGGGGATTTGGCATGCATGCTATACATTCGTTAAGATTGTCAAATATGAACAATCAATTGCACTCGGGATCCAGTTCATTCATAATCATTTCATTTCCTGGAAATAAAAAATCATTTCTCACAACTGACATAATATATTTCATAGCAAAATATGCTTAGCTAATCACATACATATACACTTGGGCATATGCATACCAGTTCACAGCATGATTCCGGTTGGTCCACTAATGTTATATTACAATTTTAACTTAAAAATATATCAACAATATTTAAATGTCTTTGGACTCAATTATACTTTTATAACGTCATTATTAAAATTACGAATTACAAAATTGCAATAACATTGGTCCATTTAATACTATTCTTTTATACTATGATACTTAAAAGTAACTCTTAAAAACATAAGTTCTAAAATCAATACAGAGTTGGTCTGCAATAAAAATGGTTTTCTCGTAGTTACCGTACTCACAAAAATTTAAAGCTTCATTTTGACATCAACTTTTTAAATTTCAAGTATCAGAGCCAGATTGACATTTAAAAAAATATATATACAATAGATTAATACAATTTCAAAATAATATATATATTGTGAACCCTGGATCCAGACTTTATTGTGCATATCAAAAATATAATTAAATACGAACTTTAAATTTCTTATTGGAAATTACAGACTTCGCAAAATCAAGACTAAATTATATTATTAACTAGGTATTAATAGCCCCAAACAGTTTCCCGTAACAAACATAAATATAGTTTAAACTTCATCCTAGATTGTGTCATAACATGTAGAAATTAGTTGTCCGTAACTTGTTATTACAAAGTAAATGATCGATCAAACGACACATCGCCCGTTATTACTTGAATTACATCCCGACAGACAGACACACATATAGAATTATCACACGATCTCGATCTCGTCAGTTGACATTTGCATGAAGGTTATGCTGCCGTAGACATGTTAGCCTATATCTAAGACAAGCAACATTTAGACTCGCGACAAATTTGAAACAGCTGATACAATATTGATAGACATTTACTGAGTTGGGTGGTCGACATTAGGCAGTGTGGGTTGGGATCAAGGGATTGGGATGAATGAATACTGAGTTTGGTTGGCACAGGACAATGGAGGAGCAAGTTACTTGGAATGAACGAGGTTTAGGAACTCTTCGCGAGTCTTCGGGTCGTCCCGAAACACACCCAACATGGTGGAAGTCACCGTCTTGCTGTTGATCTTCTGAACACCTCGCATCACCATACACATGTGTCTGCAAACAAACAAAATATTAGAATCATTTATTTTGTTATTAAAGTTTTAAAACGATAGTGAGACAAAAATAAGACATATTTTTCTACAGGGAATCGAACCCAGCTTCTCCAGATGAGCATATCGACGTGCGTGCGTACTAGCCTTTAGTAATCGAGACCACAAAACAAAGTGTTTCTCATCTTTATTTTTATTATTATTCAATGATCGTCACAGTATGTACACAATCATTAGGAATATCACAACGAGCAGAGCCCTTAACACAGAAGTGTGTGTGATATCCCTAAATAGTAAATATAATAACATTGATATTAAAGTAGGTAATTAAAATTAACATTTATGTAGCAAGTTTAAACAAAAATAGATAATCAAAAACTATATAAAATCTCGACGAATAAACACAATAGTAGGCCACAATAGACCCACAATTCAAACATTCAAACAACCAACATTATAAGCCTAACTTGTAACATTACGTACATGAAAATATAAAGTTCACCATTATAAAAACATACAGCATTTGAATTGAAAAGAATAATGATAAAATTGTACAAAATCTCTTTAAGAAAATAATAATTTGAAAGTGACAATTAATTGAAAGTGTGAACTTGATTTACTTTATTTTATTGATTCCCTAAGAAGTTTCTTGAAATCCAGTGCCTTCATGTTGAGAGCCTTCAGATCCAGAGGAAGTTCCCTCCGCAGTCTTGTCGCACGAGGATAAAATCTTCTATTTGTGAATGTTTAACATGACTCCGACTACAAACTGCCACGTTGCGCTCATTTGTTTGTGGTGCATTTCATTTGCAAACAATTCTACTGAAGTTGAGTGGACCGTATGATAAAACTAATCACTAACGATGAGTAAGACTATCTTTTAACACAAAACATATTTCAATATACAATTGCAATAAAATAACGGTAATGTTTTCGCCTATTATTCCAAATTTAAAATGACTAGTGACTTATTATTTCATCTTGTCTTTCATATAGAAACTTACTAAAAATAGCCAACACGCACCAACTAAAGTAGTATTAGTTATTAGTATCTTCGGTCTTCACTAAATTGTATTATTTGCTTATTCGGATGACCTTAGCCTATAGGTCAATCAAACTTTGAAGGAGACCCGCAAATCCAGGGCAGTATAGGCCTACGTATCTCAATGGTTCAACTTGATCCTAGTTTTCCGGGTGAGGACCCGTCAGGACTGCTGACAACTTGGATCGCAAATAATCACCAACTTCTATTGTTAGTTAACTCCAAAATTACGCGTCGAAGTGCTAGTTTAATAATTAGCTTTTAATACCCTGCCCCTGATATATTTGGAGGTTGTGTTGAGTGTTGTGGTTTATACGGAAACTTTCCAATCAAGTAGCGTCAACGCGTCACGTTGACCAGGTGATGCAATCCAGTCAGATTGAACTATGTTGTTGCTGCTAGTACGACGCACGTATACGTACGTATACACAGACCTACGTCATGATCACGAGCAGTCAGTCATGCGACACCTACCACGAGGACACTGGAAACTAAACTATGTAGTTTTTTTTTTTAGAAACTTATCAGACAAATAATTATTACTTTGACACGGAATTACCGACACGTATTGTTGGCCGGTAGGCCTACACTTCAACTTAAACGCACACGCAAAGGTTACACCTTTTACAGGAATATATTTATTTTTAGAAAGCTCTTATGAAATTCTAGTACTCACCCGATTATACTCACGTGTTGTAATAATGTCTATCGTATATTTAAAATTTGCAGTTCGTCGCCGAATCGTTGAATTACAAGACGTCAAACTAACACTATAAAACTGTTTAACATAGGATTCATAGAGCAGGCGTCTATGACACCGATATGATATGAGGAGTCCCGGTTTAATCTCCCGTGGAGCCAGTTTTTTTTTTCTGTTTCCAAGTACCATCATATAACATACTATGGTTATTGTTAATACGAAATTTGAAAATTTACATCTCCACAGATTAACGACGTAACGTACTCTATATTATTTGATGGAGAACCCCACCATTTCCCCAAAAGTTAATTGGTTGGATTTCGATTGGAAAAATCATGATTTTATTATATTTAAATTATTAAATAAATAAATCCGTATTTAGAGTCTACCCACTCAGTCACACAACTGATTTTCAGTGGGGGGCAATAAACGAAAGTGACCAAGCCAACCCTGCAGGCCCCGACGCAATCGACGAGTGAACGATAACCAACCAAAGATCGATATTTCTAATAGGAAATATATCTATCAGTGGTATGAACAGTGCGAACATCCGCGGATCAACGCCAGAATTAACAAGGCCGATTCAGAACAACTTATTGTGATGATTATGATGAACAATAATCAGTCCCAGGTCTACATCTCAGTACATATTTAAGAAAGCTATTCCTTACCAAAACATTCCCATCTACTCAGCAACGTACGAGTTTAAATATTCCCGCGCGCGAAATCTACGGTCGATGGAAACAGGATTTACAAAAACAACTTGTGCGTTTACTGACCCATTGGTTTGATTCGCGAAAAGTGGGGGTGCTTAACTAAACATTGGATTTTGATATATTTTAAGCTTACCAGAGATACGTACGTGGAAAATACTCCTGAAAAATTATACGTTATAGTTTTATTATTAATTATATATACAACAATATTCGATATTGGGGATTCATGGGGAGAACGGTATTTTCTTTTTCAAGATGAACGAAAACGAACTTGGAAGCAGTAGCGTATCTAAGTACAGGGTTTGTTTGAAAGTTCCAGTATGTAGTGCCCTTTATCGACAAAGGCGGAAAAATTTGCCAATTTGCAACTTACAAAGGCCTAAAAACATATTTAAAAAAATCTAAACTGGCATAATAGGTGATAGTAATATTTGGCTACGCAATCAAAATCGGAAGATCATGGAGGTATCTGAGGTACCTATACTCTAACCGTGGGTTACTTGTCCCAGTACCTAAGCGGAACCCTTCTTTTAGTTACATCCGTTCCGGCTGGCGGTCAATGGATAATCCCTCGAAAATACTGGTAATTCAAATAGTGAAGTAGTCAATAATATCATACTTTTTATAAACTATATTTTTATAAAAATTCTTAATTGAAATTGTGTTTCTTACAGATAGTACATTGACGAATCTGCCACTTTTTGTTTTTCTTGTAGCTCAATTTTTAGCCACTTTTATTAAATCCACGTTGCAAAAATAAATGGCTCAAAATTGAGCTACTACAAGAAAAACAAAAAGTGGTATAATTATTGTTAATGTATTATCTTGTATCTATGGAAGGTCTCGATCAGGTACTGGGACAAGTAATTCACGGTTTGAGTATAGTTGGTAGTTGGAGCAGTGGGAAAACATTTCATCTTGGATAGAAGACTCCTAATTATTTCGTTTTGCCATTTTATTGCAGTAGTAAGCATTTGCGTTATATTTTAATTTTAAAACAGTCCCTGAATATAATTTTGTCTTATTTAGTACCTGTTCCGGTATATCCTCGAGTCATCATTTTCCCACTACTGTCGTGTTCTCATCCGGTTGGCCTTCAGTAAACAAAGAACTTCATTCTCGATATGTGTTTGTTCAAAAGATATAGGCTAGACGGAATTGGTATTTTCTCAGAATTGAGCCGCAATGTTTACTCTCTTCTCACTTTGCTATTGACATTGTATTCGTACGACCGAGTGAAGTGCAACAAAGTAAATAGAATATTTTCTAAGTTGGAACGCATAAGAAACAAAATAATATTGTCTTGCTATGGCTTATTGCAAATAACTACGTGAATATTCTTCAATACCATAACGATTATGAGAGTGTTTTCCGACTAATTGAAACATACAAATGAGATTCTTCTTGCTGCAAGAATGCGAATAATGCCGTGGTAATTGTATTTATGTTGTCAGCCATTGTTATAGCACTTTACGGACATACGTTCGGAACCGGAATATAAGTTGGACGCGCACTACATCGCATCGGCGCGGATCGGCCACGCTAAGAAGCGGTTTTTTATTTGCCGCCCGTCTAATTTGTCTAACAAAAGAAACCACTTCATAAAATATCCATTCCGTCTCCGTGTCGACCCAACGTAGTGCACACATTTATTGCACATCGCCGGCGTCGTGTCCCACTAAGAGACACATACTCATCTGTGGTTTGTAACTGTTTATTTTAATTCAAGCAATACCCTCAAACGCTTTCAGCCAACTACTTAAAATTTTATATTTCTATTTTAACACCAAGATCAGTAACCACGAAACTGGAAACAGAATCTGTCCAGATTAGAAATGCATATGGTTAAAATGTCTCCCACGTTTTTTAATCAGTCTTCTAATCACATTGTCAATAATAATATACACTAAAAAGCAAATACGGTTAGGGGCGACTGCATGCTAACAAATTCCTCAAATTAGTCACCAATTCCGCTAGCGCCCCCCCCCCCCCAACCTACAACCTCGACGTGTTTGGATGTCAAGGACACTCATCGATGTGTTTGTTGTTGGTTGTGCGAGGGTGTAGCCCTAGCAACGCCACACGACATGAATGTATTGACTGACAAGTGTGTGACTGTCAATCACGATCAGCTGTACTCACACTCCCTCGACGACGACGGCGACACCCGCCGGTTGCACCGCCTTGGTGACGGCGATCGCAATCTGCTTCGTCAGACGCTCTTGAACTGTGGAGGAGAAAAAGAAAAACTTGCGTTAAATTCCAAACGAATCGAAAGTCACATTACTCAGTTTATTAGCAGAAACAAATTGTTATCAAAACGAAATTACCAAAACGGCATCTAAACCTAACGAATTAATAACGATATAAAATTTAACTTTTTGTACATAGTCCCAATTTTGTGTTTAGTTAAACCAGAAATTGGTTTTGAGATGTGCATATAATAATCGAAAGACTTTTTGTACATAATAGTCCCAATTTTTATAATAATGAGAAGAAATACATTGTTTGGAAGATTTTAACCGTTGAGTGACTAATAATTAGTCACTCAACGTTTTAACGACATAAAAAATAGTGAAGATTTTCAATGTAGGTCAATTTTAATGTACTATCAAACATATTTATTCAACTCCCCCAACTTCCAGAATTCAAGTGATGTCACATTTCTATTAATAACTCATGTAGTGATACAAAATAAAATACTTTTGAATTATCAATTTGGTAACATCTCATATTTATGAGTTCCAAACAACGACCAAACGAGACGATCGAGCTCGCATTCCCGTGAGGGAGTGAAGAGTGTTCCAAACAACGACCAAACGAGACCATCGAGCTCGCAATCCCGTGAGGGAGTGAAGAGTGTTCCAAACAACGACTTCAAACGAGACGATCGAGCTCGCATTCCCGTGAGGGAGTGAAGAGTGCCACCAATGATGCCACTGTGTATGGAGATGAAATACCACACAGCATACATTTAGTTGATAACTCTGGTAGACTCTGGACGATCGAGCTCGCATTCCCGTGAGGGAGTGAAGAGTGCCACCAATGGTGCCACTGTGTATGGAGATGAAATACCACACAATATACAGTTTAGTTGATAACTCTGGTAGAAGTTGCTTGCAACCAGAAACTTCATTTGATAATCAAGTATATGACTATGACACGTCCATTCCAAACATGATAATTGTCCGGTTTGAAACATTATTTTGTACAAGGCAGGAAATGACTCGACTCTAAACTTTATACCAAGTACTGGCAATATTTACAACTGTGTTCAACTGTGTTTATAATTTCTCTCT
This sequence comes from Sweltsa coloradensis, assembly GCA_024449915.1. Lineage (NCBI taxonomy): Eukaryota > Metazoa > Arthropoda > Insecta > Plecoptera > Chloroperlidae > Sweltsa > Sweltsa coloradensis. The sequence continues at coordinate 17,345 of JAMZAV010000964.1, forward strand.
GAAGAAATCTTCGTTTCAGACTTCCGAGAGCTTGCCCTATAGGTATCTGCTGTAGTAGAAGTGCTGCTAATGATTTTCGCACGTAAACCATGCAATAGATTCGCAACTTCTTCAGGTTCTTAGAAATAGTGGTCTACGTGACAGTTCTTCAGGTTCTGAGAAATAGTGGTCTACGTGACAGTTCTTTGACGATTGCATCAGCAAAGCCTTCAACCATCAAGGTTCGAAATAAATAACATTTCGATTTTTCTGATGCAACATTCTCAATCACTGTACGTGTAGTTTAATTTGAGAAAAAAACATTCGCTTAGACGGCCTTGGTATTGTAAATTACATTTATTTCTATTTCAGAAACGGTTTTGCTAATAGTGTTTATGAGGGGCTGAAAAGGGGTGAGCTAATATGGTAATAACAGAGTTGTTAATTTTAATTAATTTCTTATAACCGCATATGCATTTCAACAAAATACATATTAAATGTTCATGGTTGGTTGCTGGATGGTTTAAAAGATCGAAAAGCGGATACAAATTACATCCGGATGTTTTAAATAGTAAACATTACAAAATGTGTACTGCAAGTCAAAGGTAAGAGCCGCTGAAAACCTTGGGAGATGATCTATCTATATATTACAAGTAATCGTATTATGTATTTGTATTTGAACCAAATGTTCGGCACAGCAAAGCTGTAGACATGGTAGTAATCTCCTATTTTCCCCTGACTGGGACTCGAACCAGGAACCTAATGGGACACAGGTCAAATCTTCCATGAGACACTTCATATTATAATAGAATATATTATAGTATTTATTTATATAATAAAATTTTTAGTTTACTAAAAATATGTCGCTATATGTTTGATATAGTTGAACTAGATATTATCGCAAACATAACAATATTCCAAGCATATATCTTGTACGGTTTCCGACCATGGTTCCGACTTACCTTGGAGCCTCCTGCTGTAGATCTCTACAATCCTGGCCAGCTTGCTGAGTCCCAGGATCTTCTTCTGAGGGAGGTATCCGATGGACACCTTGCCGTAGAAGGGAACCAGGTGGTGTTCGCACATGGAGAACATCTCGATGTCCTTGACGACGACCATCTCGTCGTGATCCTCGTCAAACACCGCGTCGTTCAACACCTCTGAAACACACAACAAAACGAACGACATGAGGAAGATAAAGCATAACACGTGTTTTATATTGAGAGTTATGTGAAATTCTCTTTTTCAAACTTTACACGTCAATCAAGTCCAATGTACCATGAGAGTTCGATCAATCGTCAATCGTCAATCGACGACATTTTGGCAATATTAGAATAAACAGTAATACAAAAATAATAAATCCCCTGCAATTACAATGGAAATTATTTGAATGTTACAACTGGGGCAGGATCACAGCACAGCGGTGGATGGGCAACAACGACCGGCTTTTTCTATTTTGTGCATTGTTTTATTTTTATGCATTATGTACATTGCATATACAAATATTATAATAAACCAATAATCATCAATAATTGGAACATGTAGACATGCCAAAAAAGTACACTTTATTTCAGTTGGACTTGCTCATCAAAGAAAAAACGTAATGAAATACTGTTAACATAAAAATAAATATAATCACAAATATCAATCATCGAAATAATTTAATTAGTCTAATATTGATCAGAGAAAGATGGATTGTTCGCTCTCTACTACCGGGCAAACGGCATATGCGATCAGGAAAATTGAAATGTACATTCGAAATCTCTGAACTTCGATCTGCCACGTTTTTTGGGTACAATCGAAGAAATATTTCTCATGAATATCGTACTTTTACGATTTTTTCCCCCCGATTTTCAACGCGATATTTTCGTGATATTTGGCCCGCGACCGGGCAAACGGCTACTCCGATCTTGATGAAACTTTATGGGAACGTTTGAAATTATTGAACTTAGATATGTTATGATTTCGGGGACAATCGAAGAAATATTCTCATAGAAATCGTACTTTTAGAGCAACGATAATCAACCATGAAAGCTCATCCATCAACGCGACTGGAAAAAGCGTTAGCGAAACGGCCTAGTATAGTAAATATGCATATATTAATTAATATGCAACTCGTGATTATCTAAGACGGCTATCCCGCCACTGTTTTTTCGACGTTTGCACTCCACTATGATATCCCTCAATCACGTACGTAGTAATAACCTTTTCACCCAGTTTTCTATCATTATCATTGATTGCCACGCATGGCCCTGCAACGCCTCATTTATAACGTGTATCAGGCGAACTTCATAAATAAAGAGCGCGGTCTCCTCGCCCGACCCCTGATCCTAATGGTCATGTCAGTTGCGCCCTGATTATTCCGCCACGGTTACATGGCTTCTCCATCCCCCGTCTGAAAGCTCTCGCCATTCTCTTATCGATAGCAAGCTCGGAATAACTGAAAGTCAAGTGCTACAGGTTGAACTTTCTAGTCGGTTTCACAGCCGTGCGGGCGCGTCGAGTAAGTACCAGCGTTTTCTCAATGCTGTGTAATGTTTAACCCGCTAACAGACATCACAGATGTCAAAAACTTTGTACATATGTCATAGAAACGTAAATTAGGTATTCTATTTTGAACTTTTATACTCAATGACCTAACTAAATTTTAATTTAAAAAATACGAAGTTCGAAGCACAAATTAAAAATTAAAAGATTGATTTATGCTGTTACTTCTTACAGCGATGTCTAAAAATCGACTTTGATGCCTTAAAAGCAAGAAGCACTACAAAAAAATCATTAAATACAGTGAAATAAATATAATCAAATCTATATTTTTGATTTCGGATTATAGGTTGAATGGTCCAGAAACGTTAACTTTGGGAATTTGTTGGGCTATATTCAACAGTATTACTTATAATCTTAATACTGTATGTATGTATATGACAATTTCACAACCATGAAGCAAAGTAACTTATAAATCAGGCGTTCCTTAACAAATTACTGATCCATCTCATTTGAGGAGGGCAATAAAGCCAATCAACATACCCTATCATATTCAGTGGTGCATGAATGTAAAAATAAACCTGGTTAAAGATTGCAAGGAAAGAGTGTGGGGTGAGGTTACCTTTGACAACACCCACACCTCTCTAACAACTTTAAAGAGGCACTCTCGACAGAACACATGAAAGTAGCAGACATCTCAGGACCCCACCCCCACTACTTCATTCACTCAACTACACTGATTAACAAGTTGTGGAAGATGGCAACAAGTTGAGACTTGGCAGCAGGGCGATCAAATCAGGTGTATTCATGAACTCTGAATAGCCCTTATTAAGGAGATCGGATTATATACAATATGGCTTCAATAAATCGATTTTCGAATCCGCAAAATCTATGTTGAAGCAAATAACGTATTCTAATAAAATCTTATTCAACTTATTTCTCAATTTCATAAATCGGGAAACACTCCCGTAGGTGTATTTGACTTTATAGAAATCAATACAGAAATTAAAAAATCCATCCCAGCGGTACCCAGCGATACCCCCTTGGGATGGATTTTTTTTGGATTTCTATAAAAACTTATTTAGCTTAATACGGAATTCGACAATATTTTCACACACTTCATGAAAATCTAGCTTCAAAAAATCTCTCATCTAGTATTCAGCAAGTAATTTACATGATTACTATAAAATGTCGACCATCATTACGGCATTAATGCTTCGGCGTTCAATTCGTAAAGAGGCAGCAATTTCGTTAAAAGCACATTTAATCGCGAGGTGGTGCTGAGAGACGAACTCCGCTCCGATACAATATCGATGTGTGATATATTATAGTCATGGACTCGCAACAGGCTGAGTCTTGTGCGGAGTTACACTGTCAGGGAGTCGAACCAACCTGAACCGATGCTAGAACTAAAAGGAAGGCTTGGTTGAACAGAATGAAGGCTAGTCGCTATTAACAATATCCGCTATGATGTGATGGACATTCTTAAAATGTAAAATATAAACGCATGATTCAAGTCAGTGACGACCAGTTTCCTTAGACTCCCGTGGATAAACAAGTATCAAAACAATTCGGGGCTATTTGGGAGTATACCTTGCTGTGCATACGCGACACAAAAATTATAAATTGAGACACAAACTTAATAACTAATCACCAAATAACATTAATCACCAAAGTAACGTGGTAACTCAGCTATATGCACCATCCCACAGTCTAAGAATCATGTGATGGAAAGATCCAGCGATAGGCTACTCCTCACATTAAGTGTTCAAAAATTGAGAAAAATTGAGACGGCCAGAGCTTAGATTCAGAGTAAACCATATTTTACAATTATACTCCCAATAATACTCCCATGTGTTATCATAGAACGTAATAACATTGCCTGCGACGGTTTGCGGTCTGAAAACAATATTATGCCGACATCAGAAAATAGTTGTTTGGCCTGACATTCATTTAGGAACGTTGAATCAAAAAGCACCTCTTTTATAAACATGCAAATAACCGAACATATATGTTATTTTATGTTAACATGACAAACACACTTTCTGGTAACCCTTTTTCGAGTCTGCAGCTGTAGCTAAGCGATAAAGTTGAGAGTCGGATGTGCTCAAGAGGCGAAGCCCAGTTCGACTCCGTGACCAAAGCTCCATTCTTCTTCTGAGAGCTGAAACCACTTTACGCGAGCCGGGAGTGGCGCTTCGCTTCTCCGCCACTTTGCACTTCAACCAATCTTTTAAAATGTCAACAGGTTGCTCCAGCTTAGGTCGAGAGTTCGCATTTGAAAACCAAATTGAGGGAAATTCACTTCTACACTTCCAGTTCCATGGAGGAAACAAAGAAAGAACTATATATATATACTTCAAGACCGAGTACATGGTTACAGATGTGATATTTAAAGTTATGCGAAGTAAGAAGTTTGTATACAAACGACGTTTTCCCATCTTTGAATAAGGTAATAAAGAGTGTACTAAAATGAATGTAAGCGGCTCGATCAATAGTCTGCAGAAACACCTCATGATGAGGGTGGAACCCTAGATAATATATCCAGACTGAGATGCGAGCGAGCTTTGGATATACATACATTCAAAGTTGATATGATATGTTCCCATATTAATAACCATTTGTGGATGAAATTTCACCGTTTTGAGCGAGCTTTGTTGGTACATCCATTCGAATTTGAACATGTTCACTATATTTTATCATTCCCACACAAAATTACGCGTCTTAGTTACGAGCCTTACAAATTTTAGAATTAAATAATATAGCATCCACATATTTTTTTTTAATTAAAGTTATTAAATAACATTTGTAGGACTACGCACGTAACTAACAAAATGTTTAAGAATTTTTAAAAATAGAAATATTTGACGTTTCGTGGAGTTTCGCTTTATTTTTAAATGCAACGCAATTTAAAAAATAATTAGATTATTTTTACTAAGTATAACACTATCCCCTAACTTATACGCGATTCCCACAAGGGTACGCCTGTACTGCTTGTTAGTAACTCTGGCACTAATTGCACTAACTCAGCTCTAGTTTAAAAAAAAACACACAACACACAATTCTCATTCATGTATTGATATTTCGATCCTAAGTCGATCCTAAGTGAACTCAGAATAATCGCTCAGGACTTGCGAGGTTTCTTAATCTCCCCGGGGAAATATATTCCTCCCAGTTATTATTAAGACGATTCCTCAGAGCAAGAGTAATTTCTTTTAGAAAAGAGAGACAGTGCACATCCTAGCTATTGCCTGACATTGTGAGGATCCAAAACTAGATGTAAAACAACTTTGGTACTTTCAGATAGCAGGGTTCTCGTTATTAGTGATCTCTAACGTCTTAGTTCGATCATTGAGTACACTCAGTGGTTCGACGGAGCAGGTTTCGATTGCTGTTTATGCCCTATATTATTAACGATGGGGAGGTTTGCAGCATTTGCGTGATTGTATGATGGTTTATCGTTGAAAAAGTTCAGTGCAGTAAAGATTAAAACAATAATATAATGCTATTGCAATGTTTATTAATTCATTGTATAGTTTTAATGTTTGTTCTTATAGGTGTCTAGAAAGTGTTTTAAGTTATTGCCATTCTTTGTAAACCAAATTATTTTGTAATAAATGTTTTCTTAATACAGTCAATACCTTATACAATCGTTACCCTTTCATGCTAAAATTTAAATTTAAATAAATAAATAAATGGAAAAGGGGAGGAGGTATGGATGGTTTTTCTGGATCTTACAAAGGCCTATGACAGAATGCCCAGAGAGAGAGTTTTGGAATGCCTCCGAAAAAAGAAGACTGATATAAGATTGGTGGAAAGAGTACAGAGTATGTATGTGAAGAATGTGAGTTGCGTGGAAACTAGGGAGGGCAGAACGGATTGGTTTGAAGTCAAGACAGGTCTCAGACAAGGGAGTGTACTGTCACCGATGCTCTTCAATATAGTACTTGACGAGATATTGAGGAAAGTGGAGAGAGATGGGCCGGAGTCGTCCAGAACCTTAATATATGCTGACGATATACTTATATGGGGGAAGTCATGGGAAGAGGTACAACACAAAGTGGAGAAATGGAATGAATGTACGGAAGAATTTGGACTAGAGATAAGCACTGGGAATAAGACAAAGATTATACTTAGAGGAGAAAAACTAGTAGAGACACATATGTTTAAATACCTGGGCAGCATAATCTCCGCCGATGGAAAAATAGACGCGGAGATTGCAAGGCGTACTGGTATCGCAGAGAGTTACTTTCAGTTAGTGAGGAAACTGCTTTGGAAAAAAGAAGTGCCAAGGCGATGCAAACTTTTAATATACAAAGCAAATTTTGTACCGGTACTCACATATGGGGCAGTGACATGGCCAGTTGGGGGTAAAGAAGAAAGACAAATTCAAGCTGCGGAAATTAAATTTTTAAGGAGTGTAATGGGAGTTACGAATATTGATCTGATGAGGAGCACGAAGATAAGGAAAGAACTAGGAGTAGAGAGTTTAAACTTTAAGCTAGGGATAGAAAGACTGAGGTGGTTTGGCCACATGAAGAGGATGCTGAAGGACAGGATTCCGAAGGTGTCGGCTTCTAAGCCCCTGTCTCCTAAGCCCCTGGCCTTTTTTTGGCTTAACTTGTGCTACACGTTGCGAAGCGGGGCTAAGAAGACGAAACCGGTCCGGGCTTAAGAAGACTAAAAGTCTTCTTAGGCCCTGTCTCCTAACGCCCGCACGATGTTTTTGTTTGGTCGCACACGTTGCAAAGCGGGCTGTACTTTGCTCGAGGTGAAACCATAAATTCCCAAATGTTGGTGGTGGGTGAGGGTGGGGGGATAAAAATAAATCATTAGCAATATTCGATTAATTAGATATTTCTTAACGTCTCATTCGACTAAAAAATGTTGCAATTAAATCATCTAGGCATTGCAAAAGCACTGTTTTAATACGCATTGATTTTATTGTGACAATGTTATTCATAGTTGAATGTTGATAATGATAATATAACTGCATAATTATGCCGATATGGGAACCTGCTCATCTTAAACATTAATATAGTGTCGTTTTCAATTATTGCTGGCACTCAATGTCGTCTAAGATGTAATAATACTATTTACTTCAATTCAGAAATTAAAAAAGTCCGCCCCAACCGGGATTCGAACCAGGGGTTTCTCCCACACTCTAGGTGAGCGTCGTAACTACTAGACCATCAGGACGGGTAAATTTTAATCTATGAATTGTAGTTGCATTATAAATCTGAAGGGCATGGTTAAGATGCTCACCTGGAATGGGGGGAGACCTGTGGTTTGAATCCCGGTTGGGGCGAACTTTGTTAATTTCCCTGAATTGTAGTAAACTAGGAAGCTTCGCAAACGCTTTTTCAGGCGCGTTGTTGGATGAGCGTAATTTTTTTAAACGAAAAAAGCGTATAATTACGATTTTCATAAAAAATTATTTTTCGATTACGCTCAAATTTCACACCAATATATCAATTCATAAAATTAAGGTTCAGTATAAAAATCATTACAATCTGATAAAGCAGTAGACGTTATAATTCGAAGAAATGTAAAATAAAAAAATAAATAACGTAAAATTGCGATTTCCATGAAAAGTTATTTTGGATTGCGCTCAAATTTCACACGAATATATTTGGATGAGCGTAGCGAGCGAAGCGAAGATTCCATTTCACTACACTGCAGTGCGATTCTGTAAAATAGTCGCTATGATAGCGATAGCGATCACGGTTGATATGAAATATCAATCGTTATAAATTATCGTTATCGACCTGATTCTGTAAAATAGTCGCTATGGTCGCCATTTATCGTATCTTGATAGCATAGCATAGCGACTCCTTTTCATTCTCGTTATCATAGCGGTCGCTATCATTTTTGCAGAATCAGTCGACACGCAAAATTGTCGCTAAAGTGCCGGATAACGATCGTTATCTTCCATAACGATTTTACAGAATCAGACCGCTGGAGAAAAAAATCCGGAATGTTTTTTTTTTTTTGTATTTTGTCTGTTTTGTAAGCACGATTCGGCTAAAACCGATACTCCGATTGCGATGGAAATTTTATGGAGGTCTTCAAAATATCTGAACTTAGAACTGCCACGTTTTTGAGCACAATCAAAAAATTATTTCTCATAAAAATCGCAATTTTATGATTTTTTCATTTTTTTAAAAATTTCTTCGAATTACAACACCTACATGCTTTGTCCGATATAATGATTTTTTCACAGAAACCTTAATTTCATGAATTGTTATATTCATGTGAAATTTGAGCGTTATAAAAAAAACTATTTTTTACAAAAATCGCAATTTTACGACTTTTTTAAATTTTTTAAATTCTCCAGCTTATAACACCTACATGCTTTATCCCGATTGTAATGATTTTTTTACAGAACCTTAATTTTATGGAATTAATATATTCGTGAAAAATTTTGAACGCAATCGAATAATTATTTCTTATGAAAATTTCAATATTACAATTTTTTTCTTTTTTAAAATTATGATTAAAAAAAAAAAAAAAAAATTAAGTAATTTTTTATTGGATGAGCGTTGCGAGCGTAGCGAGCGAAGCGAAGATTCCTTTTCCCACTACATGGAGAAAAAAATCCGAATGTTTTTTTTCTTCTTTTTTTTGTATTTTTGTGTCTGTGAACACGATTTCCGGCTAAACCAATACTCCAATTGCGATGAAATTTTATGGAGGTCGATGAAATCTCTGAACGAAGAACTGCACGGGGGGGAAAAATTGATCGAAAATTTATTTCTCATGAAAATCGCAATTTTACGATTTTTTTCGATTTTTAAAAAAATTCTTCGACTTATAACATTACATGCTTTATCCGATTGTAATGATTTTTTCACAGAACCTTAATTTTATGAATTAATATATTCCCTGGGAAATTTGAGCGCAATCGAAAAATTATTTCTTATGCAAATCGCAATTTTACGATTTTTAAATTTTTAAAACATTCTTCGAATTATAACACCTACATGCTTCATCCCATTGGGAATGTTCTTTTAACAGAACCTTAATTTTATGAATTAATATATTCGTGTGAAATTTGAGCGTAATCGAAAAATTATCTATTAAAAAAATCGCAATTTTACGCTTTTTTCGTTTAAAAAAAATTACGCTCATCCATCAACGCGGCGGGACTTAAGCGTTTTCCTAGTTTAATTAAATTTAATTTTAAAAATATCTTCAACTTAGTAATGATTTTTTCACAGAACAACAGAAAATCCGCATTACACATGGCAGCTCAATGCACCAATTACGCTCATCCAACAACGCGGCGGGACTTAAGCGTTTTCCTAGTTATTTATAAAATTAAGGTTCTATGAAAAAATCATAACAATCGGATAAAGCATGTAGGTGTGATTATTCAAAGATTGTTCAAAAAATCGCAAAATAAAGATTTTCATGAAAAATTATTTTTAGATTGCGCTCAAATTTCACACGAATATATGAATTCATAAAAATTAAGGTTCTGTGAAAAAATCATTACAACGGATAAGCATGTAGGTTTTTATAGTTCGAAGATATTTTTAAAAAATCGAAAAAAAATCTTTTAAAATTGCGATTTTTATGAAAAATAATTTTCGATTGCTGTCAAAAACGGGGCATTCTAAGTTCAGATTTTATGAAGGCCTCCATAAAATTTCATTGCAATTAGTGTATTGGTTTTAGCCGGGGAATCGTGTTAACAAACAGCCAAAAATACAAAAAAAAAATGAAAAAAAGAAGAAAAAAGAAAATTCCGGAGTTTTTTTTTCTCAGTGTAGTGAAATGGAATCTTCGCTTCACTCGCTACGCTCGCTACGCTCATAAAAATAACTAGGAAAAACGCTTAAGTCCCGCCGCTTTTGTTGGATGAGCGTATATGGTGCATTGAGATGCCATGTGTTACGCGGATTTTTCTGTTGTTCTGTGAAAAAATCATTACTTAATCGAAGATTTTTTTAAATTAAATAAATTAAATAAAAAATTAACTTAATTTTTATAATTAAATAAAAGAAAATAAAAAATTAACTTAATTTTTTTAATTAATCGTAATTTTTTAAAAAGAAAAAAAATCGTAAATTGCAATTGTATAAGAAATAATTATTCGGTTGCGCTCAAATTTAACACGAATATATTAATTCACGAAATTAAGGGGTTTTGTGAAAAAATCATTACAATAAGATAAAGCAGTAGGTTTTTATAAGTCAAAGAATTGTTTTAGAAAAAAAAAACCCGTAAAATTTTGATTTTCATGAGAAAAAAATTTTCGATTACCCCTCAAATTTCACACAAATATCTTAATTCATAAAATTAAGGTTCTGTAAAAAAATCATTACAATAGGATAAAGCATGTAGGTGTTATAAGTCGATTTTTTTTTTAAAAATCGAAAAAAATCGTAAAATTGCGTTTTTATGAGAAAAAATTTCCCGATTGCGCTCAAAAACGTGGCAGTTCTAAGTTTAGAGATTTCGAAGGTCTCCATAAAATTTCATCGCAATCGGAGTATCGGTTTAGCCGGAATCGTGTTAACAAACACACACAAAACAGAAAGAAAAAAAAAAAAAAAAAAAAAAAAAAAAAAATTCCGGGTTTTTTCTCCAGTGTAGTGAAATGGAATCTTCGCTTCGCTCGCTACGCTCGCTACGCTCATCCAACAATTACACCTACGGGGGTGTTTTCCGAATAACCAAATCGAGAAATATAATTTGGATGAGCGAAGCGAAGATTCATTCTACTACACTGGAGAAAAAAATCCGAAATGTTTTTTTTTTCTGTGTGTATTTTTGTGTGTCTGTGAACACGATTTCGGCTAAACCGTTTACTCCGTTTTCGATGAAATTTATGGGGGACCTTCTAAATATCTGAACTTAGAACTGCACCGTAGGAAAAATCGATCGAAAAATATTTCTCATGAAAATTGCAATTTTAAGTTTTTTGTCGATTGTCTTGTTTTTTTTTCTGTTTGTATTTTGTGTGTTTGTTAACACGATTCCAGCCAACCCAAAATATTCCAATTGCAATAAATTTTCTGGAAGCCTTCGAAATCTTTAAATTTAAAAAAATGCCACGTTTTGAGCGCAACGAAAAGATTATTCTCATGAAAGTTGAAATTTTTACGATTTTTTCGTTTTTCTTATTTTGATTTTTTGTATTTTTATCTGTTTTTTAAAACACGATTCCGGCTAAACCGATACTTCAATTGCGATGGAATTTTATGGAGACCTTTGAAATCTCTAAACTTAGAATCCCCACTTTTTTTACCGCAATCACAAAATTTTTTCTCTTTAAAATCGCAATTTTACGATTTTTTTTCGATTTTTAAAACATTTTCTTGACTTATAACCCCTTCATTCTTTACCCGATTGAAATGATTTTTTCACAGAGCCTTAATTTTATGAATTAATATATATTTGTGTAAAAATTTGAACGCAATCAAACAATTATTTCTTTTAATAATTGCATTTTTACGATTTTTGCGATAATGCTAAGGCTTTTACAATTTTCATTTTTTGTTCAGTGAAAGGTGTTTTAGATTAAAAAACGATACATCTTAAAATTTACAGACGGATTTTAAAATTTTTACTTTTGTTTGATAAATATGATTTTTTTACAATGCATTGTTGGAAAATGTTATGTTTTGTAGCAAATCTATATTTCCCATTTTTTAATTTAAAAAAACTACATCTCATCAAAAAAGTGCTAGTGAATTTGTCAGAATAAGATTTGGAGCATACAAAAAAGAAATGATCCGTTTATTTTAAAAAAATTTGTAGAAGAAGTGGGAAAAAAAAATGTTAGCGAATGTGATAGAATAAAATTTTTGAGATAATAGCATTCTTTAAAGATTGTATATGTTGTTTTTTGGTAATTTGATTAAAACATAGCCTAAGGTCCATTTTATTTATTAACATGAATTCACGGGGCCTTATACCTGTTAATCTGGGGCTTTTTAAAATTGATTGAAATTGTTATAAAATTACACTCTATACACCCTTTAGTTTGGGCCCTAATACCCTATTATACAGGTAAAATTTTCCCATGCAAAATAGCATGCAGCGCTCAAGAAAAAAATCATTTGATGCTTTTAGCATTATATCAGCATAAAATAAATTTATGTTGTCAATTAAAAATAAAAAATACTAGGAAAACGCTTAAGTCCCGCCGCGTTGTTGGATGAGCGTAATTGGTGCATTGAGCTGCCATGGGTTATGCGGGTTTCTTTTGTTCTGTGAAAACACCCATTACTAAGTTGAAGATTTTTAAAATTATTTAAACTTAATAAAAAAATAAACTTTAATTTTTAACTTTTTTAATTAATCGAAATTTTAAAAAAGAAAAAAATTCGTAAAATTGCGATTTTCATAAGAAAAAAAATTATTCGATTGCGCTCAAATCTTCACACCAATATAAATTATGAATTCATAAAATTAGGGTTCTGTAAAAAAAAATTTACAATCGGTTAAAGATGCAGGTATTATAAGTCAAAAAATATTTAAAAAAGAAAAAAACCGTAAAATTTCGATTTTCATGAGAAATAGTTTTTCGATTACGCTCAAAATTTCACACGAATATCTTAATTGTAAAATAATGGTTCTGTGAAAAAACTCATTAAAATCGAATAAAAGGATGTAGGTGTTTAAAGTCGAAGAAATTTTAAAAAATCGAAAAAAATCGTAAAATGGCGATTTTCATAAGAAATAATTTTCGATGCGCTCAAAAACGTGGCAGTTCTAAGTTCAGAGATTTCGAAGGTCCCTAGAAAATTTCATTGCAATTGGAGTATCGGTTTAGCCGGAATCGTGCTGACAAACACACAATAATACAGAAAAAAAAAGAAAAAAAAAAAAATTCCGGATTCTTTTCTCCAAGTGTAGTGAAATTAATCTTCGCTTCGCTCGCTACGCTCGCTACGCTCATCAAAAACTTAAAAAAAAACAATTAAAAACAATATTAATGCAAAATTGCTGGTTTTTAATACATTTTTAGTGAAACAACCCATTAAACAATTACGATCATCCAACAACCGCGCCTGAAAAAAGCGTTTGCGAAGCTTCCTAGAAAAAACATTATTATTACTGGAAGCTTCGCAAACGCATTTTCAGGCGCGTTGTTGGATGAGCGTTATTGGTGCATTGAGCTGCCATGTGTTATATTTCTGTGTTCTGCGATAAAATTATTACTAAGTTGAAGATTTATTTAAATAAATAAATAACATAAAAAAATCATTTAAATTTTAAATTTGTTCATAATTCGTAATTTTTAAAAAAATAAAAAAATAGTAAAATTGCAATTTCCATACGAAATAATTTCGATTGCGCTTAAATTTAACAAGAAAATATTAATTCATATAATTAAGTTTCTGTGAAAAAATCATTACAATAAAATAAAGCTTGTAGGTGTTACTAGGAAAACGCTTAAGTCCGCCGCGTTGATGGATGAGCGTTTTTGTTAGTTTTTACTTTGCGTTGAGACCACTTTTCCTTTGCAATTGCTTTGTGAATGCATTGAAGGTGATTGTTGTCAAGTTTCTATTGTTACCTGTTAATTGTCTTATCAACCTCAAAAAACCATATTAAAACCTTTTATTCCGTGGATTCTAGCAAAACTTTTTCAAATTTTTCTTCAGAAAGCAATACATCACCATTACCTTAATGTCCATGTAAAATATGAACGTTGTAGCCCACCCGTCTGGTCAGAATCGGCCTAATGTGACGAAAATATCGCACTAAAAATCGAAAAAATCGTTAAAGTACGATATTCATGAGAAATATTTCTTCGATTGTACCCAAATACGTAGCAAGTCTAAGTTCAGAGATTTGAAGGTCCCCTCAAATTTTCATCGAGATCGCATATGCCGTATTCCTGGTAGAGAGCGAACAAACAGACAAAAAAAAAAAAAAAAAAAACACGAGCTAAATTTTTTGGGGGTCGGTGAAATTGAAGTCTTCGCTTCGCTCATACAAAAATCGATTATAATAAACATTTAAAAATTCGTTATCATTTCTTATCTGTAATGGCTCATGGGAACTAACAAGGTTTTCGTGCGGGCGTTAGGAGACAGGGCCTAAGAAGACTTTAGTCTTCTTAAGCCCGGACCGGTTTGTCTTCTTAGCCCCGCTTCGCAACGTGTAGCACAACCGTCGGTCACAGGGGCTTAGAAGCCAAAAAAAAGGTCCAGGGGCTTAGGAGACAGGGGCTTAGAATACCGCCCCATTCCGAAGATGCAGTATGAACAAGACGCAGGAAACAAACATAGAAAAAGAGGGAGGCCCCGATTGAGATGATAGAAGTTATAGCAATGGATTTGAAAAGGAGAAATGCAGCTTGGGAAAGGATTAACCAGGAAAGATGTTGGGAAGAACGAAAAATATGGCAAAAACTGGTGGAGGTCCCTGAGGAAGAAGACAGCGGAGAGGAAGATAGGGAAGTAGATGATGCAGAGGAAGAAAAAGATGATGTGTGAGAAGCGTCAGGCCAAAAATGTGGTGGGAACCTCCCACCCCCTACCCGACTTAGTTGGAAATAGGGCTCGATATTAATTTAATACTATTTTATAAGTAGCTTCCATGACTGATGCGAACGATATTATTTTATAATCGCATTAAAAAAATTGCCTTTTTTTGTCTATTTTTACTGTCAATACCAAACAACCACCAATACAAACCTTTAAAACTTCATGCACGTTGTTCACAGCATTTTCTACGGCTGTACTAAAAGATTCCCTGAAAGTGTTCGCCGTAGCCAGAAGCAAACACTAAAACGGAAACACCCATAAAAGTGATATTTCCACGGGCAATGTGTCACAAATACAATAAACATGTGGTCTGATATAACCGTGTACGGTGTTTCAAAGAATCCTTAAAAATTTTAAGAAAATTGAAATTCAAGAAAAGACCATGGTTAAAGAAAAGAAGAAACATAATAGCCCAGTAGAAGCTATATATAATATTAGTCACTCAACGGTAGAAGTGTAAGCAACTAAGTTTCTTGTCCACTGAACTAACAAAAATCCCAAACTAGCCGAGTTTGCTGCTATAGGAGTAGTCCAATTAATTTCAAAGCTTTTTCTTTTTTTCTGCTACGCCTATCCAGTTGTTATTTTTTTTTTACGATCATTGCTATAGGGCTTCGCGAACCCTATAGTCGCATTGAAGTACCAGCGTTCTTGCCTCTTAGGCAACTTTTCCTTTTGACAATACAAGCATGAGTAATAACAGAATGATGCCAACCATCCACCAACATTGTCTTCGACAAAAATCCTGGTGGTGATTGTTAAAAGCTAAACGCCTCCACAATCCATTTGAACACTTCGAGCAAGTTGATTTCCGCTGTCTCCTGTATCGCAGACCTCGCGTCACAGGATAATTATAAAGCTATAATTGGATGAAAGCTCGCTTTCCCACGAGCCTTGAAGTTAAATAGCTTTGTCAATTGAATTGGACAATATGAGAGCTGTTTCCTCCCCTCTTACCCTGCTTCCTACCTGTTGCTGGCAGCTATATCAGTTACCATGGCAACCACCCACTTCCGTCTGCGACTGAGACCCCTTGATATCAACACTCTTGAGCAGACCCATTTATATGCGTTCGTATTCCTCCATTCTCGGAATGGGACGTACAATCAAACCCCATTTGTCAAAATAAGTAACAGCTCGGCAATGGATAGAACATCTTTGGGTGAGTAAGATTATAGACCACCGATCTGCGTGGATTGCACAATGCGCATACTATACTGTAACCTTGAAGCCGACTATAGGCCTAAAGTTAAAGGCGGCTTTATGGCCCTCACGGGCCTACCTATAATGTTATTTCCTATGAGGCGGCCATGTTGGAGATGCTAACATCAGCCATGTTGGAGGTGCTAACTTACATATTTACGCCAAACATGCCTATGTGCGTTGCGTTTAAATGCACAAAACAACTTCTCAATGCGCGAAATCTTTCCACAGATTAGTAATCGTGTTGTTTATTTAGTTTAACCATTGAGTATAGAAAACCCTCTCAATTAGTCCGATCTGTTTTGACTTCACTTCTCAACATATAGCAGGTAGCCTACATGCATCCGCTATCCAAGCACGCGAAGCGTAAGTAGAGATCGGTAGTATAGACTTTTCTATCCTTCCTTCTGTTTACGCCCTCCTAGGTCTATACCCACCACTCTGTGCGCGAAGCGTAAGTAAAGATCGGTAGTATAGACTTTTCTATCCTTCCTTCTGTTTACGCCCTCCTAGGTCTATACCCACCACTCTGTGCGCGAAGCGTAAGTAGAGATCGGTAGTATAGACTTTTCTATCCTTCCTTCTGTTTACGCCCTCCTAGGTCTATACCCACCACTCTGTGCGCGAAGCGTAAGTGAGATCGGTAGTATAAGACTTTCTATCCTTCCTTCTGTTTACGCCCTCCTAGGTCTATACCCACCACTCTCTGCGCGAACCGTAATTAGAGATCGGTAGTATAGACTTTTCTATCCTTCCTTCTGTTTACGCCCTCCTAGGTCTATACCCACCACTCTGTGCGTGTCACGTGTCACGTTTCACGATTAAACCTATAAACATGACCACCGACCGACATGCGTTGTTGTTTCATGTTGATTTTCCCTTCAACAAGGATAATAATAATTATACTAATTCTAATGACCCCAGGGTCAGGGGCCGGGGCTAGTTCTGCTAATAGTAAGCATATCTCTTAACCCGGCACCTCCACCAAAAACGATACACGATTGCTGAACAACCATTTTATAATGACAGCAAGCTTCGCTCCCTATACTCCCGTATTCCCGTACCTGTGTTTGTTATATTAATGCTGTTGTACAGTTAAAGCTGCAATACCTTATGGCTGGAAGAGCTATATCGAAGTGAATTGATTAAGGTTATAGGACGAAAACAAATTAATTTCCAAGTAAGGTTTCAATTACAACTTGTGCATGTATACCTCATAATTACTAAGATTATGTAGATATGCTATCAATTCTTTAAATATATTAACCATAGGACATTTCACTGTTTAAACACATTTTATCTATCTAAAACGTATAATAAATATATTAAATATAAAGACGAAAAAAATTGTTATTTTAATAAAATAATAGTCGAAATATTATTTTTTTAATTTAATAAAATGTGTTTTTAACAGTGAAAAGTCCAATGATTAATGTATTTATATAGTTTAATTTCTCGTCAGTCCTTATATTATTCAGCTCGAATCTGTAGGTATAGTAGAGCTATAGTTCACCGACTGATGTAAGTGTATCACAAGTATCCCTTGCCTCCACCAGTTCGGTCCAACATAAAGATGCCTCGTCTTCTTTCAGTCCTTTCTTTTGTCTCGGCGATCATGAGAACAAGTCGACAAGACGGTCCTAGATCGATTCGATTCGGATTGAAAACTTGAGTAGAAATGGAAATAATTTGAAGGGTTGAAACGAGTTGATGTGGCGCAATATCTGCCGATCGACAACTCTCCCCGGAGACACGTCTAAACTTTGTGAAGTCTGAAACTTCTGAGTAGGTTCGTCTGGTACACGGCTGGAGAAATAATGAGAACGCTAACAAGCTGTACTGTGTTGTTAGCTTCGCCAAACTAGGAACTGTCCAGTGTCCCTGCACAACTCGAATACGTCAGACCCCATAAGATGCCAATATAAATGCGATAGATAGAGTACCTATACAGAGGTTAAATAAATAAATACGAAGTATAAACTGAAGCGAGTTCCTCTGGTGCTGGCGGTGATGGACGGGTAAACCACAGACAATGAGCACCGGTGATTGGTCAAGACTCAAGATTCACCCGCCTATATGACGTCAGCTTCGGCAAGGTTGCTTCGGGTCAACTTTATAATTAGTACTTGATTGTATACCTTACCGTACCGTCGTCACTCTACACAACACACACAGACACCGACAGTGTGTGACACTATTATAGTATAATAACCTTCTACCAAATAAGTATCTCACAATCACATGCATTGATTTATGAATTAATCAAATTAAGAAAATAGATTTCCATTTATAGTTGGTCACATATGGGTAAACGATTTTCAGAAGGGTACATGAATGTGATAATCATGATAATACACATAAATTATAATCCTATAGAAAAGTTCTGTTATGGAGAAGTCTTAACGAAGGTCACGTTTTTAGCTATATGACTCAAGGTGGCAGAGACATAATTGTACAATTTTCATCAGAGCAACGAGGACGTAACATAACACTCACATGCACGAACATTTAACTATCGACCCAGCCAGCCTTCATGCGACGCTCCCTTACACCTTGTCGTTACAGAGCTGCCTAATTAGCCAAAACCATAATTCCTTGATCAATATCAATGTCATGCATGGAAATGTTTGCTCAGAAAACGGTTTTACTGTGTATAGTCTTTCATTGGATATACAAAGCATGCCGAGAGTTGAGCTTGGATAAAAACATTTTTTTACGGTTTTATTGCAATCTTTAAATTTGCATATTGTGGTAAACGATAGAAAACGATCCTTATGTATATTGTCACCCTCAGCCGCTTGCGGAGAATATAGAATAATAACAAGTTCTGGTGTTATTTGTTTGGAAGAAAAGTGTAGTGCCAAAATGACTTGGGTATAATCACCATACGATTGCAAATAAATAGAGTACCATATAACTTACTAGATATTAATGAAACTTTGAATTAGGTATAATCATGTGATATGTACCAACGTTGGGCCTACTTATAGAATACTGAACGGAATCCGTCATTTTTGTGACATTCAAGGATGTATGTGTGGTTTGTTCATACCCAATGTTTACATGAACGGATAAGGATCGGTATATGAACTGACAGTGCCTGATGTACGTCACTGATGATGACGTCACGGATGATGACGTCACGTGTACATAAATAATATTTATATCTATAGACAACTTGAAGCGTGTTAAAAGTAATAGTTCCTTGACAGCTACCTTTGCCCTTATCTTGTGTTATTGTTTATTGTAAGTTACACTGGTTATGTGGAGTTGTATAACATATCACTCAAGCGCATTCCCTCTCTATTTTACGAATACGATGATGCCTACATTATTTGAGTTGTTGAACATGAGTTGTTCTGAATCGGCCTTGTTGATTTGGCGTTGATTTGCGGGTGTTCGCACTGTCCATACCACTGATGCTATATTCCTATTAAAAATATCGATCTTTGGTTGGTTATCGCTCACTCGTCGATTGCGTCGGGGGCCCACAGGGTTGGCTTGGTCGCTTTGATTTAAAGTCCCCCACTGAAAAAACAGTTATATAACTGAGTGGTAGACTCTAAATAAAATTTATTTATTTATTTTTTTTATTATTTATTTATCCCCACATCGTCACATCATCACCGACAGGGGTAGCTCATACGTATGGCGCGAGACTGATTCGGGACGTTGCCAGTTCGATACCAGACCAGCTACCGACATTCTCACCGAAAGTTTATTCCAAGGTTGTCTTCAGTCGTCAATGCAGAAGCCGAGGATCTAGTCCTAAAATAATAGTCATTAGTAATATCCCTTCAATACTACCCAAAAACCCTTCATCTAGTTAATTAAACTGAACGAGCATGACTTGTCCATGAGCAGGTTTCCAAATTCCAACTAAACATATACCGACCGATAGTATTAATTTGTCTACACTATGTTCAGTAGACAGTAAAAACAAAATATAAACATCAAAAGGTGTAAATATTAAAGTTACATGAAAAGCCGCCAAGAAGTGACGCGATAACATGTGTTGTGTCAAAGTGTTGAGTGTATGGTTTGTGATGCGAGGGATATCTTTGGGCGTGGTAACTGGTAATATGTAACTAGGCTTTTGATTTTTTTTTGTTTTCGTGTTAAAGTCCCAATTATTGTGTATGCAATATTATGTATTCCTTCAGGCATACAGGTTATAGGAAGCATCGTAATAAATTTTGGAGATTTTAAGAAATATTTCGGCCAAACGTAATAATATATAAAATGTTCGTTCTTGTGACTTTTTTTCATTTGGCAGTTTGTTTCGTGGAATTAATTGTTCCATTACTTTAATAGTTTGCGTTTGATATTAACTTTATTCAAAAAAAAGATTGTAAAGGCCTCTTATCACTAAACAAAATCTGTTTCAAGCACTATTATCGGTATTTACAGTATTTCAAACCAAACACCTGAGATGTATTTACAAAATAATGCTTCAAAGAATTAATCATGGATTATAACTTAGCTTTTTAAATCATCATATTATACGATGTTAACGATATAATGGAGTTGATAGTGCTTCGAGAATACTTGCAAAGATGGGGTAACACGTGTACCACTACGCAGATACTGACGACGCTGCAGGGTGCACGATATAACCTGCCTATGGCGGAAATTGAATCTTCCCTGCACCAATCAACGGCTCGTGTTCGATTGGCTCGCTTCGTTTCTAATCATAACAATGTGTGCTCTGCTAGGCCATTACGATGCTCCAGCCTTGGACATAATTACACCACTGATGCTGTCCACGGCAGAGAAATAATTGTATTATAAATAAGTACCGAGAAGTATGACGAGCGCTGTTGGGTGAACACTGGGGGAGAGGAATCAGAGTCAAACACACAAAGAGCTAGTGGAAGAAAAAACATACTTGTCTACTGTTTGGTATTGGAGGGAGATAACTTATTATATGCATCGCTTTTCTGTCCGTTCGTCTGTGCACGTCTCACGATAAATCCGAACATGATGTCTGATTGAAATGCATTTTTTCTTTCTTGTTGTCATTGTCCTTCACAAAGAAGATATAGAATGTTGGTTGGTTTATGAACGAATGTATTCAATATCATTTCATAAAATGTATTACATTTTTTAAATGCAATATAGGGAGCGAATCTCTCCTATGTGCATCGCTTTTCTGTCTGCTCGTCTGTGCGTATGACACGTCTCACGATAAATCCGAACATGATGTCTGATTGAAATGCATTTCTTGTTGTCATTGTCCTTCACAAAGAAGATATAGAATGTTTGTTGGTATATTTATGAACGAATGTATTCAATATCATTTTATAAAATGTATTACATTTTTTAAATGCAATATAGGGAGCGAATCTCTCCTATGTGCATCGCTTTTCTGTCTGCTCGTCTGTGCGTATGACACGTCTCACGATAAATCCGAACATGATGTCTGATTGAAATGCATTTCTTGTTGTCATTGTCCTTCACAAAGAAGATATAGAATTTTTGTTGGTATATTTATGAACGAATGTATTCAATATCATTTAATAAAATGTATTACATTTTTTAAATGCAATATAGGGAGCGAATCTCTCCTATGTGCATCGCTTTTCTGTCTGCTCGTCTGTGCGTATGACACGTCACCGATAAAATAAAAGTAAAACACGATGTCTGATTGACATGAGTTATTTGTTGATATTGCCATTTAGATGCAGAATGTTTTTGTGACCCTGCGCGTTAGGAAGACAGACAGGGACAAGCCCCCACGTTTGAACTTTGAAGTTATCGGCAAGCTCGGAACGATATCGGCAAGCTTTGTTCCCTATTTTGGGTACTCCCGTAGGAAGCTTGTAATATTGTAAATATTTATGCATCTATATCCATGATAAAATCAGCATCCACATCATTGTGCTATGCCCCCTGGAATAATTCGTCCCGACGCCACTGGAGTGCACGTGTTTCCGAGCCACTAAACCAGCTTCACACCCTAGCCACACGTGAGTTATGTTCGCAATGCAGGTTCAGTTTCACTTAGCAGAAACCGTTTCAAATCGATTTATTTGCCATTGTTTGCAATGAAACTTTGCGTACGTGACTAGGTCGTAGAACCAAGTCAGTCAACATTCCACGATCGGCGACTCACTCTGAGTTAATTAGCTCGAGTTGCTAGCCTTCACCGAGTCTTTCATTACACGAAATTACCAACCGGTTGCTTACATCACAGAGATGGACTCTTTCAAACTAATTAAATTAATTACTTATTATAGACACCTTGTTTATGTTACGCAGGGTGACAATACCTGAAGCGAAACTAACCTCTCTCAACAAACTATATATATATACACACCTGATTATATAATATACTAAAGTGAGACTTGAAGTTCAGGCGTCTACAGACGTGAATAATTTGTTCTGTAACATTGACATTGTGATTCTAGATAATATAATGAATGAAACCTAGGGGTTAAAATTGGTCTGAGTTAAACAAATCAAAGAAATATAAAACATAAAAAATATTGATTATTCTAAAAATTGTTGAACATGTTTTCGAAATCAATCATCAAGTCAGTTAGGAAAACACCAATCCATCTTGACAATTGAACCAAACGCCAGTACAAGAGAAATAAAGGGAGCCATGCTCATTGTTGTATTGGATAAACTTCTGCTTAACATATATTTTGTTATGTTCTATTCAGGTTTTCACTCAGCCTGTATAGCCTCTTCAGAAGTATTTTTGTAATTTTGTTGTTTGTTTGATTGATAATGACTGCTGATATAGGAGTCAAAATAAAATATTTTTGGTAATTTTATAAAATTAACAGATAAGTATCAAATTGTGTTTTCCTATAATATTATTACATAAATAGTAGCACCTTAAACTAAATCAACAAATTAAATTACAACATTTGGGAACCGACCACGAGCGACACTTTTGTGAGAAAAAAATAGTAAGGTGCTATAAAATTAGAAAGTAAAATTTAGTTTGTTTTATGACAGTACTTACAACTTAAGTAATGGATACAAGTGCAAGGATGAAGGTTAACTGTCTGATCCAATTAGACGTGTCCTAAAGTCCACGTTTTAGACTCGTACTTATTGTGGTGCAAGTATGCTCGGTTAACCACGGCCGGACTCCTTGCAGTTGCATGGGTTAGAGATGCAACCTAGGCCTACGCGTTATTGTTACTGTCATCTGTCATGTTTGCGAAATACGACAAGCGTTTTGAAAAGGTTTTTATTTCCATAACATGAGCATATGAACACAGTAAATGTGAAATTTCAACTGGAGGTTGTCAGGAAGCAATATGCCGTCATTATTATTGCAAACACTTGAATGTATGATGGATTCCATGTCGTGAATCTTTTTATTTCTTGAGTCTGCCTATCGAACCTGATACTATTTTGAAATACTTCTTAATATAGTTTTGCCTATTACACTCGCTATTGCATGCCTATGTTCCTATTGTCATTTATTTCATCTTGTACTATAAGAGTGTTTCATGTTCATGCAGAATGTATTGTAGCCTTGAGCGTTCGCCTACACTGATACACTAATTAACACAATATTGTAATTATTTTTGTCCACCACAAAACGGTAGGCCTACAACTGTAGAGTAAAAGAAAAGTGGCTAGCTCGTATAACATATAGACGTACAATAAATAAAAGGAATTACATTATCTCCAGCTCTGGACAATACTTGCAATATTTGTGCTTCTCCTAGCACCCGAAATTTTCATTTATTGCTCCCAAATTTAAGATTTTTGGATGCACCGTACTAATTGCATCCGATATATAATATGCTATACCACCCAACTCATGGGGGATGAGAAGTGGTTGGCTAAAACCATGTTATCTTTCAGGAATGACAGCAACATGGCAGTCTTCTGTTGCATTTAAATCTTGAAACTCAACGATCACAACATAGTTTTTGGTTAAGGTTATTTATTTATTTTAATGTATTTTTAGCTGTCCCATGACGGGACAGGTCGGCCACAGGAGGGTTATGGACAGTCCCCATACCCTCTGTAGCCCCGTAGCCCCGGTACGTAGATCCTGAAGATCTATACTTCTTGGTTCGAGCCTTAGTCGGGATAGACTTTATCGACAATTGTTATCAAGTCAATAACTAGTAGTTAGTCATTAAATTGTAATTATTTGGGCATACACTATTCTTAAAATAAATATTTTATATATGTATATATGTATATGTATAAAGAACAGTGTAATCAATGTACCTGTTCTACTAGTTTCATATTTATAGTAGTTGGTCGATTTATAAATATTATTCAAAACAATGATGAAACAGCTTATTGCAGCATACCAGTGAATGTATTAACTATAATGTAACTAGAAAACGATTAATAAAGCACATTAACTACAAGTACAAGGTAAGTACGTGTGCATTCTACTTTGCAGGCTGACAGTTATAACCTATTTCTCAGATTTACTTCTTGGCAAATCTTTGTTATTGTGAAGTTAGTGAGTTGTGGTTGTGGTTGTACAAAGTTATGTGAGATCAAGTTATGTAATCAACAGGGTTTAAACGTTAAGATGACATTAACTGTAGTATCATCGTATATGTCACAAAAATTAGTATGCGTATTTCAAAATAATTGCAATAGCGCCTGCGCTCTCCATTGCAAAGTATTATGGGAGAAAGGGAGGTAACACGCTGAATACCATATGCTAGGTCGGGTGTGTGACGGTCTGCACTGACATGCATGGGAGGCGTAGTCAGTCACACACTCCCTTTCTTCAGTCTTGGGCATGTTCCCCCCAAAAGGAACTTTGAAAAGTTAAGTTTCTTCTGCCTAAAAAGGAACTGAGACGTTCCTCGTTCCTCAAAATAAACTTAGTTCCTTTCACGTTCCTTATACCATCACTGATTTAAATAATAATAATAAATGTGATGGGTGTTTATTTATCATTACTTGTATTTATTAAAGTGAGTTCCAGGCCATCTGACATAGGTGACGCCATTTTCGAAAACATAAGATGTCACAAGATTTTTTCATACTGCAGTTTTTACTATATCAGGTACTGGAATTCGACGGGATTACGACGGCGAAAGGAACATAAAGGAACGTTAAATTCGTTCCAAAGTTCCTACGAAATAGTAACTTTGACGTTGCAAGTTGTTGATCTAAGAAAAGGAACGCGTTCCCACAAAAGTTCCAGAAAATGGAACGCGTTCCTCCCCAAGACCGCGTTTCTCCAATAGTGGTTTGCGTGCAGGGCGATGGTGATTTTGAGAATCGTGTTCAATTAGCGAACTAGACTACTTCTTGTAAACACATGCGAGTGCTCGAGGCTTTTAACAATAGAATAGGATCCACCGGGGACCTCGAGTGAAATGACGCAACCAAGGAAAATCTTCAAACGTTCGTTTAAGGGAATAACCAAGAGAAATCACAGTAATGGAAGTGTATTTACCGGATTAGTATGCTGACGTCAATCAACATTATACAACGCTTTAAGCTTTGAGTATATAACCATCCTTAGCTAAGGATGGTTATATACTCAAAGCTTTAAGTTTCCTTGCCAGGGCGGTATTATTTATAAAATGTTGTACGACTAGGGAAACCCAACCCAAGTGGAAATCGAACCCGCGTCGTTTAGTTTAGTGCACACTCTGTTTATCACCAGGATGTGGAAATGGAACATTGAGTAGCACCCACATCCCACAGTGTTTGGAGACCGTATGTGGACTGGATCACGTACATACGGAATCATACAGGGCCGTTTGTAATTTAGGCCTAACTGTGAATTTAAT
Source organism: Sweltsa coloradensis (assembly GCA_024449915.1). NCBI lineage: Eukaryota > Metazoa > Arthropoda > Insecta > Plecoptera > Chloroperlidae > Sweltsa > Sweltsa coloradensis. Next base: position 43,266 of record JAMZAV010000964.1, read on the forward strand.
GTGTGCTTCCGTGTCATGACCCTATCATAATCATGTAGTTAACGAGCTTCTAATGTTGTATTTAACAAATATAAGCTAAATATTAATTGTCTTTATTTAACTTACTCTTGTCTTGAGAATAAGATCCTGTTAAGGTAAATAATTGCTTAGCTTACTCGTCCGTTACCGCCAACAGGCTGGAGTAAACAGACAATCCAGTCACTAGACTCACTGCCAGTCGGAAGCACAAGCTATCTCTGAATATTTCAAACAAACCTATACATACTTTTCTTGAAATATATATAATTCGAACAATATATTAGCAGATCACAACTTTCAGTGTCATTAAGATATGCAAAATAATCAATTATAAAATGGGAATTTACTCGTTTCTTATAATAAAACGCGAACAAGAGTGCCGCAATGATTAGTGCCCTTGTGCCCAACCCGGCGGCACAACTGGCAGTGCTCTGCTTGTCCAAAGTGGCCTACTTTCACTTTACATTACACAATGCTGTACACTTGTGGTAAAGCGAGGAGTAAGTAAACGCAGACTGACTGCACCCCATCCGAGCATGGGCGAATGAACAGAGTATGACCGGGTGGCCCTCAAGAATTCCATAAAATTGCAGTGTACAAAAAAATTAAAATTGATAGTTGGTGCAAAATAAAGCCTGTTTCCGGCGTTATGGAAAAGTCAGTCAACAATAATTAATATAACAATAACACGCAGATTAGATATATATTGGTATTGATATTGGTCGTTTATGCGACGTCACTTTTCAATTTTTACTGTACACAATTTAAAAATATAATAATTCCAAGAATAAAAATTAGAATTGGTAAACATGGATGAAAATATAAATCGCATTAACGATAACAATCTTATGGGACAACAATCATCATTCGTCAAAACATTTCGATTGTCTACCATGCAATCAAGTATCAACGAGTTCGTTGGTCTTATACTCCATGTTAATTTTGAGTTCTATTCTATACTGCCATTTGGAAGTAATAATGTTACAATTAATAGGTATCTTACTTCCAATCAGGAAGAAAGGAAGGAGGGTGTCGTGAGGTTTTCAACGCACACAAGGAAAAGAGAACAAAATCATTGTTATGAAATGTTTATTTGTACGAGTAAAAAATAACCAAAAATGCTAACCAGTATTAGTTTTGCTAAAAAGGTGCTCTCATATAGTATTTTATACATGCATACGATTGCAGGTAATTAAACTGTGGCTGGCTGTCCAAGTAGCCTCATGGGTGTATGGATTGACCTAGTTAACAGACCAGGGTAACACAGAACATACGTTTCAGACGCGCGTCATCTCATCTCATCTCATCTCACACAACCATTGAGCACCAGCATAAGTTGAATACTCCTCCTCAAACCACCGAAACTAATATCGTAATACCCTTGCTGACGTTATACTCTATGATATAACCTTACATTATTACTAGGCCGCTTCGCGAACGCTTTTTCCAGTCGCGTTAATGGATGAGTTTTTTTTTTTTAATATTTCTGTCCAATGATTACGGTTTTAAGTGGGACCTCATTACTTTTTATATAGTTACTTGATATTAATTGTTAATTATACACCCGTAAAAGGCTTATATTAAAACCTTCTTTCTATGAATTTTGACAACTTTTTTCACAGCTTCTCTTCTATAATTTAATGCTCGAATGGTGGCATCATTCCGAATTCAAAGCAGCAGAATATAACAGAGAAGCACACAGCAGAACACAGCTGTTAAATTAAATCTTTAAAAATTGTATTTATGTGACTACGCTAATCGAGAAACCCTCTTTATACTAGATCAATCTATCAATCTATAGAAAAAGATTCAATTTTAATACCCGGTGAAAAATAGATCTGCTATGTTTTATGAAGTGTTCGCTCTCTTATTTAACATTCAAGTTCAATATAGCCAACAATAAAGACTTGATGCAATGAACTCAACTCACCCTCTAGACTCTGGTCGTAGCCCTTGGTGAAGAACAGCATTGCCTTGGCAGCTCTCTCCGGCGTCTTGATGAGTCCGTCGCGGTCCGGGTTCTCTCCTAGCGAGGCCAGCAGGAGGCGGTAGGAGCGAGACATCTCTGGCAAGAGAGCCTCCCGTGTCGGGGGCTTGTGGTCGAGCTCCATGTCGTGGTGGAAGGTGCATTTCTCGTGGCCTGCGGAGGAAACACTAGGGTTAGACACCATATCAATGCTCCAGACAATCACTCCATTTTTTTTTTGTAAATGTTATAACGGAAGGCAAGATGTTTTGGGGTTAATAAACACATTTGCAGTTATGTACTTTACTTGAAACTGTGGCATACAATGATAAGATACTTCATTTCCACACATTCCACACGGCATATGGGGTTCAGTTATTTGGCGTGGTCAAGTAGTGGTAGTATAGTGGTGAAGTAGTGGTGGTGGTCAAGTAGACGCGAAGAATTTGGAAGAACTTGGAATATAGATTTTAATTAATGAGTAGGCCTAGTATAAAAAAATAACTCGGGCTTATCACTGACATCCGTTCGTGTATATTGCATTTCGATGTATTCAGCATGCATGATGTTCGTATGGTATTTGCGGTATGCGTTATGCTAATATCCACATGCAAAATAATAACATTGAATTGATCATGGTTCCAGTATTTCATTGCTTTACCTGTTTCGCAATATAAAGTTTACTGCCAAAGGTTACGAGACATGATAAACAGTTAAACGGGTGTGTTTCAACTGCACTTCCTGCACTCCAACTGGAAACTTCATAAGTAAGTTGTTTTAATTAGCATAAATGCATTTTATATCTAGATGTTATTGCATTTTCATCTGTGATGTTCATTTGTGGAGTGTAGGTTGCAATTGCGTTGGTTTTTGCAGCTGCTTTAGAGGCCGTACAGAAACGCGTTGTCTGCAGCAGCATAGTAACAGTAACAATGATAAAATTCAAAGAATCTTGCACAACAAGGAAGAAATGGCATGTCACAATCGATTCATCCATAAATTCATCTAGTTTTTCTGCATAGTATAATCATGATTACCCGGCCGTAGCGGTTTCTTGTAACTGCTCGGCACCCGATCCACCCCCCACCCCCCCCCCAAGCATACTAATGATTATATCAAACGTGAAATTAGAGATGGTGATTCGTTTTATTGGGTTGTGAGATACTGAGATTCACATAGAATGTGCCCGTAAAAATGGGTTCATCGCACCTTACCATCGTTAGCCAAACGACCTTCATGCGGTGTGTTATGCAAGACGTCAAGGTCATGCAACGACAGAGGTCTCAGTGATAAAAATTCATAATTACACTAAGACCGCCCGCATGCAGTGCAGTAGCCCAGGTTCGAACCACAGCGAATGAAACCAATGAATTAGTTTGAATCACGGATAAGGTAATCGAAACTGATAAATATTCTCATCCGTTTTAATCAATGACTTAACCGGCCTAGACGAACGAAGTCTGTATTCTAACTCAAATGTTAGCCATCGGGTTCTATTTACTAAGTTGTCACTGTCAATCGACAAGTTGTCGCATGAGTTATTCTATTTACTAAGTTGTCACTGTCAATCGACAAGTTGTCGCATGAGTTATTCTATTAACTAAGTTGTCACTGTCGATGACAAGTTGTCGCATGAGTTATTCTATTAACGAAGTTGTCACTGTCGATCAACAAGTTGTCACATGAGTTATTCTATTAACTAAGTTGTCACTGTCGATCGACAAGTTGTCGCATGAGTTATTCTATTAACTAGGTTGTCACTGTCAATCGACAAGTTGTCGCATGAGTTATTCTATTTACTAAGTTGTCACTGTCAATCGACAAGTTGTCGCATGAGTTATTCTATTAACTAGGTTGTCACTGTCGATGACAAGTCGTCTGAGTTGGTAAATATACCCCCAGAGCACAACTGTGTGGGGATGAGACGAGAAAACCATGAACCGATCCCTGGAACTTGTCAGATGTTTGCTTGCTGGTTGCCCCGGCTAGTTCAGACTTGAGGTTAAAGTTGCATGCCCGGCTGCATCATGGCATTGGCGTCCCTGACCACCTGGACCAGACCGACGCACTTAGGCCTATCCCAGTTATTTTTATGTTTTACAGTTTGGACCACTTTATTTTAAATCCAGTGAATCCAGGCTATTTCCCGCGTAAAGCCGTATCCTAAATCTACCAGTAGGGGAAAAAAGTTATTTCTCGAATTTAAGATCCAGCGAACCTTAATGATGTACTTTTTAGCGAGTGAGGTAGAATTTATTTCTTATGAAAGTTATTGTGCTGTTAGGATCTGCGTGACAAAAAAATAGGACGAACTGGGGTTTGTTGGGGATTGCGATGTTAATTTTCTGCAAATAACGAACAGCAATGAACATTTTGAAAATGAGCATGCAGGAAATAAGAGGTATACAAATTATTTGCTTTTGTTTTTTAACAACTCTTGATAACTTATGGACTCGACTTAGCACTGTCAGCTGGCCTCTTCTGCTCTTTCTACAGAAAGACTGGTTGACTGATCCTTTGACGTCATGCCCTGAATATTATGTACAATTTCCATGTTTCTTTGATAAACAGCACTGTGGTTACTTAATAAAACAATAGTTTAGCATGCAGGAAGTGGTCCTTAATTTATCAGGTTTATTTTGAATGTACGTTGAATATTATATTATTACGTTGAAAGGGGATCGAATGATATAGGGGTCTACATGAAACGGAACGAAGTTTGGATTACCCCGACCCGTTTGATTTCACTGCTGAGGGGAACAAAGCTATAATCATTCATACAATACGATCTTGTGTTGTTGTTATTATGTTGATAGCGATCGGAAGCTGATAAACAAACGATTTATAATTCCAAACAAAGAACAAAGTAGTAAAAGTTTCATATTATTATAAGGTTTTATCGAACACGACTGCAATCTTAATATTATTTTGTTTACACTCGTTTAACGACATTTTCCATTTTTTTCGTGTGAATTGAATAAATCACATTGCAAACACTCATGGCAAGGCGTTATTCAAAACTATAATATTTGTTAATTCTTGAAAACAACGCCGTCTAAAATTGGGGCCTACATGTAACTGTGATAGTGATAAGAGAACGGTTTCGACGACCTTGTGAGTTAGATTTCTAGAGAATATATCACAGGTCATGAACTATGTCAGTCTGCGTTCTATCTACTGAAATGAAGTCAAACTTAACTCTGGATAGCAGTGTCTTTACATGACCCTTTATAATCAACTGTTATTCTGTTCCTCGTGCTCGTATGCTCTTCAAGTGGTATTCATCCGCTAAACCCCAAAAATATATTTCCTTCAGACTAATTTACCAAGTAAAAGAGAAAATATTAGGTTCTCCAATGATCCGGGAAAAATGGTCAAACTGTAATTTTCCAGCAATAATCTCCAATAAGAAATAATTTGGCGACGATCTTTGTGCCCAGTGACACTGGTGTATTTTGGTAAAAAAAAAAATATTGGCCATTGTTGTCCAATTTGTCATATTTTCTGTTGGCCTAAATAGCTTCGTTTTGTTTTTGTAATTAGAGCACGTGATTCAATCAAAATGAGCTAATTGCTAAGAAGGGGTGTGATTTACGGCTACATATTTTTGCGCGTTTAGATGTATTTTGTACGGAGTTTCAAGTCAGAAATTATCTGTGTTGAAAAAAATAAGCAGTTTAAATCTGATTCAAGAACTTCATTAAAGATCAAAGTTTCACTAGTTTCAGAATTATAAGCTATGAAAATTCGTGTAAAATCAGTTATTAGAGAGTAATTTTAGTGTATTATTATGCTATAAAATGTTTGATCGCAAATACCATTTTCGGATAAGAATCCCTTTAAATGAGAGTAATTCGAAATTTGAATTAGTACATTCGATCATATTATACCTATCAAGTTTCTTATCACTAGTTTAATATCAAAATAGAACCATTGAGTTCCTACTGCTGAAAGTCGACCTTTTCTAGTTTTAACGAATGTAGTTAATGTGGGTGCAACTGCAACTGCGCTTTTGTTTGCGGACAGTTGCAAATTGTAAACTCTGAATCGAAATCACAGGAACTATAGCCACGGGACCGGGTACATGACCGCAAGAACGAAAAAAATATTCACCAGATAAATTAGATTTATATTTTATTCAACACTTGGTGTCTAAGACGTAGAAAGATGTCCGCCATTATTATTTGCTACTCGAGAAATACACGTAGTCACGGTATAGGGTTCAAATACAGTGGCAGTTTTACGCCTTGCGTTGCCAGTTTGGATGTGGTTTAAAATATTATATAAAAAAACTCAACAATAACAGGAAAAACGAAACTCGGAGCTTTTTATCCCTAGATTTGGGTAGTATTGGCGAACTTCCATTGGGCGACGGGTAATAGTACTTGAACTTCAGTATCAGTCGACTATAAAACATAAATAATAACTAGTGAATAATAAAAATATATTCCGATGTTAAACGTGTTAAACTAACAATCTTTTATGTAAAAATTAAAAGAACAAAAATGGCAAATCATTTAAAACATTTCGATAGGTTTACCTGGGGTGGTGGATGTGCGTGGTGTGCGTGGGGTCCCGGGAATCTCCAGATCGTCTTCGTCTCCCTTCTCGGTCCATGACACGCTCCTCAAATTAGGAGGCATTCGCTTGGTCTTTATGGTAACAACCCCGTTATCAATACCATTCGTACCATTTGCCGTCCCGTTCATTGCTTATGACAATTATTTTACTAAACTTTTAAAAATCAAGTTTGTAATGATATTAACACTTTCTTTATCAATGACCTGATCGCTGACGAGGTTATACTAATAATACCAACAGTGTCTGTGGTAACCGCGTGCTTCAGGACAGACGAGCAGCTACGGTCGTTCGATGTGCTTCGAACAAGAGCTGGATCAACACAGTAGCCGTCACCGGCGCGCGACGCAAGTAGACCTATTCGAGCTCTTACGTCACACATTCACAATCGATATTCACGTTGACCAATAGAAAAGAGAGAAGCCAGTGCGACCACTTGATTCATCCTCGATAGTGGGAAATCCTGCGTACGCATTGGTCTGCTTTTAAATATTGCCTTTGCGATGAAGATTTTTTAACGCGGGAAAACCTGCAAATCTAGTAACGTGATTACGAGTTCGAAGAACGAAGGAGGGTAGTGAAGGGATGTTGGCAGAACCCACCTCACCTTGGCTTGGTATTATTACCTTCCGCAAGACACTTGCATGTAACGAGTTACAATGCGATAAACATCTTAGTTATATACGAGTTACTTATATAAGTTAGAACTTACGTAAACTTGGAAGATGATTACCTTGCTTACCGCTATTCGAAATGAAGCCGATATCGACTGTAAAAATACCAGAAATGACAATAATAAACAAACCTCATTATTTCCGAATCTACTAAATAAATGCATGGTGAGTCTTGGATGTCCATGACTGCGCGGTGTTGCGATTGCTTAGATGAAGGTATAATGTAATTTTGTCAAAGGTCATTATTTGGCCTCCCCTAGTTTCAAGTAGAACTTTTCATTGAAGTAAAGATTGACACCAGTGATATCCTGGTAAATCTATTATGGTTAAATCACCAAATACCATTTTCGATGTAATTCCACTGGCAGCGGTGTTATTCTTTCAATCACATCTAAAATAAATTCGATGTTGCTCCAGTAGGTGAAAGGCTTTTAAATTCCCAATAGACACAAGTGACAATTGCCATCATACAGCTCAAAAATAAGTAGACAATATTGGCAAAGATTGGTCATCTTTGATATTAGATGGACAAAAATGGATACATTACAATCGACACGTTCGCGACTTTGTTCCTTTGGAAAGTTAATGCATTTTTTCCTAGACTCATTTTTCCAACGTATATTATTTAATAAAAAAAGGTTTTAAAAAAATCTTGTCTCTCTATGTACAATAATTGAACATACATTTTTCGTACTACTAGCTAGCCTCGCTTCATAAATTTCATGAAACTAAATATGGTCGAGAAAGAACTTTTTAAAAATAATTTCAACATCCGCCTTTTGACTGACGATAGTAGTCCTTAGCCTTAGGCAAACCTTCAGTCAGAAATTGTCAATGGCGGTTATAAAAGTTGTGAATTCCCAAATTAGTATCGCGTGTGCGCTCGAGCTACCTCTATCGGTATTGTCCACAACAATTAAGCTCTCTTTCCTTACTGTATTTCACTACAAACTATCAGGCCACAACGTGGATATCGAAACGTTACATATTATAAAACACAAATTATTGTTTGCCGCTGCAGCTTTTTTCCGTAATATTTGTGAATCCTGGTAATTCAGTACCGTTAGCGCTATTTCCTAAAGCAATTTGTAACAATCGTATATAATGTTTACATTGTGTAAACAATATTCTTGGCCGAGCTTAAAATTTAAATTGTTTCACTTCCTGAAAGATGTATAGTAGGTATAGATGGATTAAACAACTGCCATTACTGTGTAAACACTTGTAACAAATAATTGACAAGTAGTACCTTCAAATACATTTGATCCCGTTATATGCATAGACACAACTTCCACACACCCATTTACACGGTCTCATTCCAGTGTTATTACTACTATTATTATTGTAAATAAAAATCATTGGACTTTCCACTGTTATTAATAATTTTATTTAAAATGTGATATTTCGAATCCTTTACAGGAGTCTTTATCAAACTAACAATTAAAAAAACCACAACAGACAGGACAAAAAACATTTCACAAAGAATATAAATATGTGAACTGTTTTTTGTCCTGTCTGTTGTGTTTTTTTTAATTGTTAGTTTGATAAAGACTCCTGTAAAGGATTCGTAATATCACATATTAAATAAAAATATTAATAACAGTGAAAAGTTCAATGATTTTTATTTACAACGTTACTACCTGTTATATAGTTTCATTTTTAATAACTATTATTATTATTACTTCGCGTGCCATTTCTTCAGAATCATTCCAGTTCGCCAGACCAAGGATCTCTTGGACACTGGAGGTCAAGGGATAGAATCCCACCCTCGGACCTTCCCTTCAAAATTGTAAAAAAAAAAAAAAACTCCAAAATACCTAATCAGTCACCCAAAGAGGGGTATGCATTGCACCCTGGGCAGGCTTCTGACAACTTAAAAGAAAAATTACTACTTGGCAATTTACCATAATTAAAAAGTTTAAAAATCTACCAAATATTCGTTTGTAAATGTATCCAGGGTTGTTTCTTCCGTGGTACAATGCATCAATTCAAGTTGACCTACAAGCGTTTGTGTTGTAGTGTAAATGCAGTCCGGTTTGTAAGGAATGAGGTTTTTTAGGTATTACCACTAGGATACAAGTTTGTATAACTGTGGTTACACCCTTAGACTAGCATGACCGTCTATAACACTATTTTTCTCAAGGTGGCAGCGCGGTCAGAAAGCCTCAAGTCCAGATTGTTTAAAAATCATGAGAATGTGGAAACGCAATCTGGAAAGAGATTGCATCAGTAATGGGCGTGTAGTAGTTTGTTAGCGTCCCTTGAGAAAGCTTATAATATAATCTGCCAGGTTATACTCCTTCCAGTGGCAGAGTAGTGGGGCATATTCTTCACGCACCATCAACGCGCTTTGCAAGCTATAGTAATATAGAGTATATAGACGATCTCGGAATAGGCTACCACATGTTCGAGTTAGGACACCACTATTGTCACCCATTTACATGTAAATATTTTTCGTACGACACCTGTCCGCGGAGACAACATGGCGTCCACTTCGATTCTAACTAAAAAGTTGACTGAATGAAACTGAAAGACTTGTACATATCCATCCATAAGTAAATCAAGGGGTCTAGTTGTATTACACACAGACCTTGATTTATTTCTTGTCAGGGTGTACGTGACAGTAAAATATCGTTTTACATTTTCTGGTCACAACCATCAGTCATTCAATGGACAATTTTAAACATTAGTAGACAACACTGAGCCAAAAAATTTAATTTGTAGCAAATATTTTTTATATCGTTTTAACCCATTCAGTGGAGAATTTAAATTAGCCAAACCTAAGTTATTTTAAGCAATAAATTCAAAATACTAATTTTTTTCTAAGACTTTTAGTGTTTTTCAAAAACAAATTTCGTGTTTTTTAAGGAATTTTGGGAAATTTTGGATTTTGAATTAAAGCTTCATTTTAGGTAAAGATGTTAATTATTATAAGTTTATTTCTAAAACTAGATTTTTTTCTGTGTGTTTTTTTTTTGCATATTTTGGATTTTGTGTTCCTCAAATACCTGCAATACTAGAGATATATCAAATTTCTGGGACAAACCAAAATTTTCGCGTTTTTAGCAGTTTTTTGCAGATGTATATTTTCAGTTTTCTCTAAAACTAGGCCGCTTCGCGAACGCTTTATCCAGTCGCGTTGATGGATGAGCTTTTTTGGAATATTTCTGTCCAATGATTACGTTTGTAAGTGGAATCTTATTACTTTTTTCTATAGTTACTTGATATTACTTGTTAATTATACACATGTAAAAGGCTTATATTAAAACCTTTATTTCTATTATTTTGACCAACTTTTTCTAATTTTATTTCAAGAGGCACTACATCACCATAATCTTTATCTCAATGTTAAATATGAACGTTGTAGCCCCACCCGTTTGGACAGAATCGGCCCAAATATTACGAAAATATCGTATTAAAAACCAGGGAAAAAATCGTAAAAGTTCTATTTCTATAAAAAATATTTTTTCAAATGTCTCTAAAATCATAACATATATAATTTCAATGATTTTAAACGTACCCATAAAGTTTTATCAATAGCCGTTTGCCAAATATCACGAAAATATCTCATTAAAAAATTTAAAAAATCGTAAAAGTACGATACGGTAATCGTAAGAAATATGTGATCGATTATACCCAAAAACGTGGCAGGTCTAAGTTCAGAGATTAAGAAGGTCCCCTTCAATTTTCATCAAGATCGCACATGCCGTTTGCCCGGTAGAGAGCGAACAAACAGACAGAAAAACTAACAAAAAACAAAACACGCGAGCTATTTTTCTTGGGGTAACGTAAGTGAAAAAAACAAACAAAAAAACACAAAGTCAAATTGAAGTCTTCGCTTCGCTCATCCAAAAAAAGGCACTTTTTGTCCAATCGGGATGGGAAAAACACGGGAAAAAATAAAAAAATGGGGTCAAATTGAAAAAAACTTTACCCGGATATAAATTTTGAAAGTTGATGTCCATTACAGTGGACAATTCCACTGAATGAGTTTTAAGAAACCCTTGTCTTCCATCTAAGTATTCAAAAATGGTTTTCTAAAATACCGTTTGGTGTACGATTTTTTTTTTGTCAGGCGGTACAAATACGTTTTGTACTGGAGGAAAAAAAAGTCGTGAATGCTTTGCTCGAAATTAAATTTTGCCCTTGACTCAGTGTGTCCACTTATGCCCAAAATATGTCATATATATCTGCTGCCAGGGAGGTAATATCCCGCCAAAATATTTAAAAAATGTGTTGCTGTTATGTAAATAAGCATTGGTAATGGCTCATTACTATTGAGCATATTTTACTTGCCGTACAAGTATCTCTTTCAATCAGCCAGCTTTTCAGACATTTTAGACTTTTAGGACATATTCAGAGGGGATATCTGCTCGTGGACAATTAAGTGTTTGTCTATTGTTACGTATTTTGGAGTTATAAGTTGTGACGGGGTTGTCCATGTTTTTAAGATGAGTATGACTCTTAATGGCTGAAGAAAACCTTGTCAACAGCTTTCAGTCAGGATTGCCTGGATCTCCCGAATTAGAATCTCACACGTTATACTTGAGTACACCTGTCGGTACGAATGCAAGGATTCGACACCAGCATTCGCCTTTTAACCCCTAATAGGGCAAGAGACTAGGACCCAACATTTTTCTAAATTCGTGATTTATTAAAAATAATTTTACATTTTGTTAATTTTTTTCCTTAAATTTTTAAGGAATAAAACACTGATTTTGGATTCCAAATTGTTGAAAATGTTGAAAAATAGATTTTCTTTTCAAAATTTGAGTTTCTTTGTAATTTTGTTTTCATTTTGTTTTTCATGTTTAAATTGAATCTACTACAGGCAAACAAAATATCCAGGACATCCCGGACATTAGTGTGTTTTTGTGTTATTAAACACAATTTAATTTTTGAACCATTACATAAATCCTTCTTCTAATTTAGTAAGGAAACATTCTACCGATTCCGAACAAAACAGAGCATCTATTATCCGGGGTTAAATTATGAAAAACAGGCAGATTTAAATGTGTAGATTTTGAAAAGGGGTGGTAAACTATTATACCTACCCTAGGGTAACTGGGATACACTCAGTATATTCTGTGGTCGGGATCGCATTGGTCTCGCAAGTATGGGATGTGTCCTCAATTTTGACATGTTGTTGACTTGAGTGCAAGGCAATTGGCAAAAATATTTTTGAATCGAAAGCAAATTTAAGGTGAAAAATACAATAATGGAATTGGTATGCATAAACGAAAATGTACCTGTATGTGTTGCATGTTAAATTAGACTAAAAACATTTTTATAACCTTCGTCAATTTTATTTTAAACGTCACATCAATAAAAATCACAGAGACACGCCACACGGTTATACACGGTTATACGTCCAAGAAAAATAGACATTATCAAACGTAACATGTTGAAGTATGATTAATGCGTATGTATATCATTATCAGGTGATCAACATTTCTATTGATTTAAGACGCGGTATATAATATTATTTTTAAACTAGGAAGCTTCGCAAACGCTTTTTCAGGCGCGTTGTTGGATGAGCGTAATTGTTTAAAAACGAAAAAAAGTGTAAAATTACGATTTTCATAAGAAATAATTATTCGATTACGCTAAAATTTCACGTGAATATATTAAATCATAAAATTAAGGTTCTGTGAAAAAATTATTACAATCGGATAAAGCATGTAGATGTTATAAGTTGAAGAAATTTAAAAAATCAAAAATAATCGTAAAATTGCCATTATCATGAGAAATAATTTTTTGATTGGTCTCTAATTTCACACGAATATATTAATTCATTAAATTTGGGTTTTGTAAAAAAAAGCATTACAATCGGATAATGCATGTAGGTGTTATAAGTCGAGGAAATTTAAAAAACAAAAAAAAATCGTAAAATTGCGATTTTCATAAAAAATAATTTTTCGATTGCGCTCAAATTTCACACGAATATATGAATTCATAAAATTAAGGTTCTGTGAAAAAATCATTACATTCGGATGTATCATGTAGGTGTTATAAGTCGAAGAAATTTTTTAAAAATCGAAAAAAAATCGTAAAATTGCGATTATCACAAGAATTAATTTTTCGATTGCGCTCAAAAACGTGTCAGTTCTAAGTTCAGAGATTTCGAAGGTCTCCAGAAAATTTTATCGCAATTTGAGTATCGGTTTAGCCGGAATCGTGCTAGCAGACAGACAAAAATACAAAAAGAAAGAAAAAAAAAGAAGAAAAAAAAACATTCCGGATTTTTTTCTCTCCAGTGTAGTGAAATGGAATCTTCGCTTCGCTCGCTACGCTCATCCAATAATTGTTAAATTGTTCATGCCGTCTACAGTGCATGCTAGTAAGATTGATATCCAGTTCCAAAGCGTATTTGAATGTAACAGACTTGGGTTCGAACTTCGAACTTCAATTACTCGGTAGTGGAAAGCTCAAAGCACGGACACTTTTAGCCTCTATTATGTATTTACAACATTGGGTAGGCTTTGTTACGAATACATTGCAAATTTAAATATATTACCAGTTAAATGATAACGGGCTGGAAATAACCCGTGAATTACGAACGTATACATACGAGCCAACAGCTTATTGAAGTGTAAAAAAGCAAGGCGTATCTCTATCCTGCGACCTATAAATATTACATATAGCAAGAGAATTAATAAAATCATGTTTAGAAACGTTTTCTGGCATTTCGTATGCGGTTTTTAGATGCAAGTTACTTCGTCAACACGTTTTTTAAGTACTAATCGTAAGATGGAAAGTTGAAAGCACGCGTGATGGCTAAGGGGCCCCGGCACAAAATATTCCAAGTGCACCTGAAGACGGCGAAAACTATTACTAGGGATGCACAACAATTAAATCAAAATTTTGGATGAGCGAAGCGAAGAATCCATTTCACTTCACTGGAGAAAAAATCCGGAATGTTTTTTTTTCTTTCTTTTTGTATTTTTGTGTCTGTTAACACGATTACGGCTAAACCGATACTCCAATCGCAATGAAATTTTTTGGAGACCTTTGAAATCTCTGAACTTAGAACTGCACGGTTCAAAAAATCGTTTGAAAAATTATTACTCATGAAAATTGCAATTTTACGTTGTTTTTTTTTCGATTTTCTTGTTTTTTTTTTCTGTTTGTATTTTTGTGTGTTTGTTAACACGATTCCGGCTAAGCCGATACTCCAATTGCGATGAAATTTTCTGGAGGCCTTCGAAATCTCTGAACTTAGAATTGTCACGTTTTTGAGCGCAATCGAAAGATTATTTCTCATGAAAATCGCAATTTTACGATTTTTTTGTTTTTCCTATTTGTTCTGTTTGTATTTTTGTGTGTTTGTTGACTCGATTCCGGCTAAACCGATACTCCAATTGCGATGAAATATTCTGGAGGCCTTCGAAATCTCAGAACTTAGAACTGACACGTTTTTTAGCGAAATCGAAAAATTATTTCTCATGAAAATCGCAATTTTACGATTTTTTTTCGATTTCAAAAAATTTCTTCGACTTATAACACATACAAGCTTTATTCGATTGTAATGATTTTTTTACAGAACCTTAATTTTATGAATTAATATGTTCGTGTGAAATTTGAGCGTAATCTAAAAGTTATTTCTCATAAAAATCGCAATTTTTCGCTTTTTTCGGTAAAAAAAAAATTATTTGGCTTATAACACCTACATGCTTTATCCGATTGTAATGATTTTCACAGAACCTTAATTTTATGAATTAATATATTAATGTGAAATTTGAGAGCAATCGAAAAATTATTTCTCATGAAAATCGCAATTTCACGTTTTTTTTCGTTTAAAAAAAACGCTCATCCAACAACGCGCCTGAAAAAGCGTTTGCGAAGCTTCCTAGTTGGTAATCAAAAGTGTGACTGCAATATCGCTCGATAGTATGGAACGATAATTTCGGTACAAATGACTTTTTTTTCAACAGACAGGCGAGATCAAGATTGGATATCTCCAAACATCCTCACCAATTAATGTTTTCTGTTAGGAGTGTGAAATATTTTATCAGTTTCTTTCTGATCTCGAAACGTAAAATATCATCTGTTATTCAAATAAAAAAATAAAAAACAGAAAATTTTAAATCATCAAAATCATCATTTACTGTTCACACAAAGGCACGACTAGAAAGCATTAATGTGGTAAGTGAGCGAAAGCACGGGACGTTTTGTTATTATATGGCACGTTTTGGACAAGTTGTTTCATAAAAAGCAATTCAATAATATTGTTACTATCGGTTTTCGAATTGCTGTTTAATATCGATTAACGTGCATCCTTAAAGCAAACTTTCATGCACAAAATCTTGCAATACAGTAAGGATGGGAGCCCAATTGCATTAAATCATTTACGAATAAGGTGTATTGAAACTAAAAATAACAAAGTAAGTGCCCAAGGAAGAAGAAGAAGAAGAAGAAGAAGAAGAAGAAGAAGACAAGAAAAGAAGCAGAAGGAAGAAAGAAAGGGAAGAAGAAGAAGAAGACGAGGAGAGAAGTAATGAGACGATAAGAAGAGAAAGTGAAAAGAAGCAAGATAATAAAGACTACAAAGCGTTAATAGATAACGGCATAAAGCAAACTAGACAAAAGAAACAGAAGGATGGAGCCAATTGATTAAATCATGATACGAATAAGTGTATTGAAAACTAAAAAAACAAAGTAAGAGCCAAGGAAGAAGAAGAAGAAGAAAAGAAGAAGAAGAAGAAGAAGAAGAAGAAGAAGAAGAAGAAGAAGAAGAAGAAAAGAAGAAGAAGAAGAAGAAGAATTTTTGCTTTTACATCAGGTGAATACTTCAGTCAGGAAGGCGAATGTTGGAATTAAGTCTTTCAAAATATATTTTTATATTTCCCTCCCAAGAGGACAGTTGGAACTCCAATTGCATAATACTTTCAGTTTGTCGATTAAAGAGAAACATGAATAATTTGGAGACAAGTTTCCAAAAACTTTGAAACTTTCTAGGGGACTTGTCCTGCTTCCAGTTGTCATCCAATCGATGTGCAATTTTTCGAAATGATCAAGCAAGGATATGGTCACTCTTCGCTAGTCGAAGACTCAAAGATTACTTAACCCTTTCAGACCCCGTGGCCTCAATTGTTTACATCAACTTTGTAATTTAATTGTGGGTAAACAATAGGGTTTTCCGATAATACCACGTTTTTTTAAATTTTTTGGCGGTTAATAATTTATTTTATTTTTTACCCCAGGCCAATAGTACAAACGGTTCCTTTTTTAAAGAAGATTGAAAATACACATCTGCAAAAAAAAAACAGCTAAAAACGAGAAAAATTTGGTTTGTCCCGGAAATTTGATACATTTCTAGTATTGCAGGAATTTGTGGTACACAAAATCCAAAATATGCAACAAAAAAATCATTAAAAAATCTAATATTAGGAAAGCACTTCAAATTTAAATTTTAACTAAAAATGAAGCTTTAATTCAAAATCCAAAATTTCCCAAAATTCCTTAAAAAAACACGAATTTTTTTTTTTAAAAACACTAAAAATGTTAGAAGAAATATGTTTTTTGAAAATATTGCTTAAAATAACTTAATTTTGACCAATTTAATTCGGTACTGAAAGGGTTTACATTATTGCATAGTACGCACAAATAATTTCCGAAATTTACCAATTTTGATGATTTTACAACAATCCAAAATCCTAAAATTCCTTTGAATTTATTTAGATTTTTTGTGATTTAAAAAAAAAATGTGCCTCTATAGACAACTATTATATACATGACCATAACTTATGTGATGCTCCTTTCACAAGTGGGGGGGGGGGGGGGTATTGATGAATGATTGGTAAAAGGAATGTCTCCCTTGTGTATGAAAGAGAAATATAATTTGCCAACTTACCAACACAAGCAAAAATTATCTGTGCTAGGATCACAGATTTCCTCCGCGTTCAAGAGCCACGCTGAGCTATAGCGTGAATAGAGTTGACAAAGTTGTTATGATGGGAAAACAAAGCTATCCTATCTGCATTGTTTTGTTGGAACTAATTTTATCAAATAAATGTTCACGTGTATTATTTTTTTTACTGATGTTGTCAATTAATGTATGTATTGACGAAAGCACGAATCCCAGATCACAAGCAAGGGCTGTTGAATTCAACTGGTTCGTTTCTCTCTCATAACTATAAAACTGAGTAGAATAATGCGAAGGTCAGCTCCTTAGCTAAACACGTTTATCAATCCATGCATGGAGAGTGTTGTATAACGTAGTTAACTGGTTATTCTGTCAGAAATCAGACAGATAAAGAAGACGAAGTCGCGGTGGATATTCTTGTATAACCAACCGGTATAAGTGCAATGTAACCTAGGTTGAATGGCATGCTGCCTGATTGAAAACAGGGGTTCACAAGCAGGGGCGTCACTAGAATGTTATCATTGGGGGGGTGGGGGGGGGGGGGGAAATTTCACTCATATAGTAATTGCGCGGATCACCAGGGGTCTGGGGCAAAGCCCCAGCTGCCAAAGTCGAATTTTTTTGATTATTTTTTATCCTCAAGACAGCCTTTACTGCGATTTGAGCAAGAGAAATTAATGTTATACACGATATGTTAAATACTAAATAGCCTTATAAAATAGCCCTTTTTATAATGGTACTGTTAAATTTCAAGGAAATTATTGAGGGGCCCCTGTTTACAAGTAAAAGGATACCTACTTACGGTGCTGGCCTGTATCTTGCGGTAGGTTCGATCTTAGCGAGACGCTGACAAGATAAGGGTGAAGACGCGGGTTCATAGTTTTATAGTGTTAAGATTGTTGGATGAACTTGAACAAACGAGAATGCAGAGATTTAGGCTGGAAGCTCCATTGTTCGTCATATCGGGTTATATCATCATGATCCAAATAGTGCATATTGTTTTTGTAGTTATTACCCATGCAAGCTGGTGTAGGAGACAATTATTTGAAATGTTGAAAAATGCTCGATCGCGACATGCGCTCATCCTCAGTAAACAACCCCCCAAACTCTAATTTTTTGGTGAGAATTGGAGGCCAAAAGTGATCCAGAATGTATGTGAAATTAGCTTGATTTGCCGATCAAGCAAAGTTTAAAGTTGGCCTGAGCTCATCCAATCCTCATCGCTTTAGAACATTCTGGCACATACAACAGATATTTTGAGGCTACTGGTGCTTAGAGATGCTGGCGTCTGTGGGTAACGTTATTTTAACCCTGGTAACCGTTTTGAAAGTCCGCTGAAAATTATTGCATGTTACGTTAAAATTCAATTAATTTGTCAATCTTCAACATCTTGGTCGGATCCCTCCTGATTGTCACGTGACACAAGTTGTGTGTATAGTGTTATCCCCAAACCTTCATTGCCGCCCGGCATACTTTAGGGCCTACGTATTACAATCATTGTAACACAAATTAAATTCACCCAAACGCAATCAAAAACATGCAAGTTAAAAAAAAAACATATTTAAATGTAATATTTCTGTTTTTGTTTGCATGTCAGTACTTTCAGACATTTTTTTAAGTTTGATATGCATTCATTATTATATTTTAACATTGTATTGGTTCCTATGTGTGATTAGCTTTATACATCTAGCTAGGCATAAATTTTCAAAAGTTGCCATTCAGAAGTTAAAATGCTACCGGATCGGTGGTCTAGTTAGCTAAGGCGCCTACCTGGAATGTGGGAGACTCGGGTTCAAGCCTGTTCGGGTTGGATTTTTTTAAATTTCTGAATTGTAGGCCTCCTAAATATTCGAGTTATACATATAAAATAAATGCCATGAATCTATGATGTATGGTAATAAAATTAAAAGTAGGCCCATTGGCCTACTCTCTAACCATAAAACCAATTATATAACTTCAAACCCTCTTTAAAAGTAACAACATTGAATGTAGAATCGAACATTTTGACCGGGGGCAAGTCCCCGGACCCCATTTTTTACGTGCTTATATACCTTGTGAGCATTTCTTTGGGGAGAACCCTGCACAGCACCAGTCTTCCGTGGAGAAGTTTAAACCAAACTCTTCGCGTAAAACAACCTACCTACCGAACACTATTTGTCAACTATACAGGTGGAACGGGGGAGTGTTTGCATTGGGCCATTTTAAGTCACCCACATCCACATTACGCGATAGACAATTCTTTCCTTGACCTTTTGCATGTGATTATATATACTAGGAAAACGCTTAAGTCCCGCCGCGTTGTTGGATGAGCGTAATTGGTGCATTGAGCTGCCATGTGTTACGCGGATTTTCTGTTGTTCTGTGAAAAAGTCATAACTTAGTCGAAGATTTTTTTTAATTAAATTAAATAAAAGAAAAAAATAACTTAATTTTTTTAGTATCGTAATTTTTTAAAAAGAAAAAAATCGTAAAATTGCAATTTGCATAAGAAATAATTATTCGATTGCGCTCAAATTTAACACGAGTATATTAATTCATGAAATTAAGGTTCTGTGAAAAAATCATTACAATAGGATATAGCATGTAAGTGTTATAAGTCAAAGAATTGTTTTAAAAAAGAAAAAACCCGTAAAATTTCGATTTTCATGAGAAATAATTTTTCGATTACGCTCAAATTTCACACGAATATCTTAATTCATAAAATTAAGGTGAAAAAATCATTACAATCGGATAAAGCATGTAGGTGTTATAAGTCGAAGAATTTTTTTAAAAATCGAAAAAAATCGTAAAATTGCGTTTTTTATTTGAAAAAAATCCCGATTGTGCTCAAAAACGTGGCAGTTCTAAGTTCAGAGATTTCGAAGGCCTCCATAAAATTTCATTGCAATCGGAGTATCGGTTTAGCCGGAATCATGTTAACAAACACGCAAAAATACAAAAAAAAGAAAGAAAGAAAGAAAGAAAGAAAGAAAGAAAAAAAACCTTCGGGATTTTTTTCTCCAGTGTAGTGAAATGGAATCTTCGCTCGCTACGCTCATCCAATTAAAATAAATTTGAGTTTAGAAAGATAATTTTCATTTTCTCATTTGCATCGCGCGTCGATCCTCCGTGATTGGATGTTATGAATTGACGAAACCAATATGGCGGCTAGCCGATATCACCGTTCACTTGGATGCCCTCCGTGAACAGCTGCAGCTCTCTGCGATAAGCGGCAAGGGTGCGCCAAAACTTTTATCCCACATGTGTTTCAAGAACGTTTATTCAAATTATGTTGCGAATTTAGTAATTTTACTACGTCAATAAGTCAAGGCAAAACAATGAAAATAATAACGTAATGTGAGTGATATTTAAAACATATTCCGTTCATAGCAAGCATTTGAATGGGCCATTTCATTCATGGGTTTCGTTAGTGCACTTACTCGGTCCGTACATAAATAAAGTATAGCTCGACCGTGCCAACGTTTTGGATCCACTAGGGGTGAACATTGCATTTACTCACCTTCTTTGCGGAATAGTTCATACTACGTGATATTTCTGTATAAAAGTATTCGTATTTCAAATAAAAAAACCAACACCATCAGTACACTTACCATGCATATGGAATGTACTTTCTTTACATAATACCTTATTAACTCTAATTGAACATCTATATGTTTATCACCCATTTGCGGAATATGCAAA
The DNA here is from genome assembly GCA_024449915.1 of Sweltsa coloradensis. Lineage (NCBI taxonomy): Eukaryota > Metazoa > Arthropoda > Insecta > Plecoptera > Chloroperlidae > Sweltsa > Sweltsa coloradensis. The sequence continues at coordinate 64,048 of JAMZAV010000964.1, forward strand.
CTACGCGATTTTAAAACATATAAATGAAAAAGTGTGTTTAATATAAAAAAACAACTAATAAGCTAGTACACTTCTCATGCAATTAATTGTACATAAATTGCTTACATAATCCTTGGCAACTCTCCCAATTGATACAGCTATAGGTGTGCTATAGGCGTTCACTGTACTGTACACGCTCTACCGGTCAGTTAATTTATTATTATTATTTAAAAAGTGAATTTTATTATATTTCAATCTATATCTTTGAGAGGATGGTCAACAACATTATGTTGATTGTGTTGCACTTGTTTCTTAATAATTAGACTCGAGCCAAAGCTTTTTTATTTGGCACTTGTATCACCATCTATTGTGTCCCCTTCTTAAAAACATCAGGGGCCACATATAATTAATTATGATGTACGTTACTTCCACTCTTTTAATGGACAAGGATAAAATTAATATAATCTGAATAAGCTCAGCCAAGTCTTTGTGCCGACTAGAATAACTAGGAGACATCCAACCTTTTATGTATGTAAATATAATAAGGAAAAGATCCCGCCGCGGATCCGAATAGGTAATAATGTCTTGACATCATTTTACAGGTTTTCCTGTTTTTTGAAAATCTTTTGTTAAATTTTACTAGCTAATTAAATCGTAAATTAATATAAAAATTAATTAATTTAATTTATTATCTAATGTAAAAAAATATGTAAATGCGATTTTTTGATACATTTTCGTTCCCAAAATTTGAACACGTATAAAATCATAAATTAAGATCTGCGAAAAAATCATTACAATGTAAATATGTAGTGTTATAAGCATAAGTATTGATTCTAACATCATATCCTCTAATTCGTGTGGTTGATTTAATATTTAATGCTGCTAAATTCTTCAGTAATTTAAAATTCAACAAACAAGTCCTGTAACAAACACATAAAAGATTAGAAGCTGTAATGTGTACCAAGCCCAAAGATCGTTTAAAATCGAAAAATCTAAATTGCGATTTTCATGAAATGATTTCCGACTTGCCCAAAATCTGCAATGTTCTAATTCATTGAATTCGAAGGCCTCAAAAATTATCATAACTAATTCGGAGTATCGTTTAGCCGGAATCGTGCGGACAAACAGACAAAATACAAAAAGAAAAAAAAAAAAAAAAAAAACAATCCGGATTTTTTTCTCCAGTGTAGTAGAATGGAATCTTCGCTTCGCTCGCTACGCTCATCCAAAAATAGACTTGCCGCAAGATCCAATAGATCAATGTCTATCAATCAATTTATTAGACAATGTGTAGCCCCTACCTGCATTATTTTTTGCTTTCCACACGATACCTTCTATCTTCGTGATGACATTACAATGTATGGTATACCCTAGATATGCCTGATTATTATTGTTTGCTTTGCTAAACTGACCGAGAGCTAGCTGTAACCGAAGTGTATAAATATGTATATACTATAAATATATATATCTACTATAATACATATTATAGTAAGTTTGTCCAGTGTCGTCCACAAAAGATTGCGAAGCGTCAAGAGCTTACGTTATGAAACTAGGCTCTACCACCTCACATGTCACAATCGTATGTAACACATAACGCTCTATAACGTGAGGTTGATTTCTACAGTTTGAAGATGCCTGCTGAATGCTGAACTTCTCGGTAATTTAAAATTAGGCCACAAACACAAAAACACTCGTAACAAGACACACTAAAAAGCATTGAGATCTAAATGAAGGGCCAAGCCCACGAATCCGTTCTACATCAATTCACTTTTCCAGTGACTGCACCCTTGCAAATCTTCGCAAATTTTAATATAATTTGCTAATTTAAGGACAACATCCAATAAAATGTATATATTTACTAAAATCCCACACATAACAACAAAAACTTACAAAGTACAATTAAGCCTCATCCAATCAAAAGCATCGAGATCTAAAAGAAGGCCACGAATTTGTATTATTCTATGTGTACGCACTCGTAATACATAAATTTCACATAGCCCGGTTGCCCCGTAACTGCATCCTACAAAATTGTATTTGCAGCCATTGTTACGAACAACAGAAACAAAATTGATTGCTTTTCATAAATACCGACATTATTGGATAATTTTTAAGGAGCGTAATTTTTCGTCTGTCCACCTGCGTGTGTCACGTCTCTCGATAAGAACAAAACCCTACGTCCGATTGACATGCGTTTTTTTTTTGTGGCAACAAGTTTTTAAAAGCGATATACAGAATGATTTTGGCAATCCTGGAGGTAAGGGGGAAGTAGGTAGCACCCCTTCGAAGTTTAAAAAATCATAACCTGGTGATCATGAGCATTACTGAATGCTAGAACAAGCGACGAACATTTTGTAATAGTCTGTGAACCTAGTGCAACCACAAAATATCAAAGCTCAGTGAATTATTTTATTTTTGTATTCTTCTAGGCGGGAGACGGCCGGATAACTAAAATGAGTTTATAGGTTTGTTTATTTGTCCTGTCAGAGACTGGTTATGAACAGTTTGGAACGCAGTGGAAACGATACCTAGTACAGGAAGTTCGGGATTTAGAACGGATAAAAACATTGTGTTCTGACCTTCAGAGATGAACGCCATCTGCAAAATGGACGGTTTGAAATGTTACCTAATTTAAATTGAAAACTATGTTTAACATAAAAACCGTATTTTGTGTAAAATTTATGGCTTACGATGATTTAATTACCAAAATAACAATTGAGTGAATCTTCAGTACCGTACACATTTCAACCAACAAACTTTTCCCATAACCTTACTTTCATCCGTTGTAATTCGAATTCCCGCCGTACATTCCACTCTGTTTTATATACTCCTCCTTTCCCGTCAGAACCGTTCGAACATGTTCGCTCTGTTCTAGAACAGGTGTCTGGAGAGAGATGAACACCACCCGAACACTTTTTTTTTTACAGCTGAACGACCATTTTCATGTTCAGACAGTTCCAAACAGTTCCGGATGGACAAATAAACAAAACCTTATTGGATGAGCGAAGCGAAGACTTCAATTTCACCGACCCCCCAAAAAATTTAGCTCGGGTGTTTTTTTTTTTTTTTTTGTTTTGTTTTTCTGTCTGTTTGTTCGCTCTCTACCGGGCAAACGGCATATCCGATCTTGATGAAAATTGGAGGGGACCTTCGAAATCTCTGAGCTTAGACTTGCTACGTTTTTGGGTACAATCGAAGAAATATTTCTCATGAATATCGTACTTTTACGATTTTTTTCGATTTTTAGTGCGATATTTTCGTGACATTTGGGCCGATTCTGACCAAACGGGTGGGGCTACAAGTTAATATTTCACATGGACATTAAGGTCATGGTGATGTATTGCTTTCTGAAAGAAAAAGTTGAAAAAGTTAGCCAGAATCTATAGAAATAAAGCTTTTAATATAAGTTTTTTAAGGTAAATAATACCAATTGACAGGTAACAATAGAAACTTGACAACAATCACCTACAATGCGTAGGCAGCAAAACAAAGCACTTGCAAAAGTAAAGATATCCCACGCAAACTAAAAACTTTAAAAGGCTTATCCATCAACGCGGCGGGGCTTTAGCGTTTTCCTAGCATATAATACTTGTACGTGCATGCTTACAGCAGTTGCACCTCACCTAAACGCGGGACTATTCGGGAGGTCGCCGGCTCGATCCCCCCCCCCCCCAACTGAAAATATTTTCAGGGTTTTCCTCAGTGCTAGTAAAATGCTACGGAATTGAGTCCCAAAAACAGTTCCAGGACATTCTTTTCCAACTACTCGAACACCTGAACATCCGAACAGTAACACACGAAGAGTGACACACCAGTTGGCTAAAACTGATAGTGATACGTGTATGCCCTACAGAGGTACTGTAGGATTTTTTGAACGTGCATTGTAAGCTTCGATAAGAAAAAAAGATGCAATCAACTTTCAGTGAAAAGCAGGTTTAAAAACTATTACCACAGACACTGGCAGCTTGTTGAAGGTCAATAACCACGATTGCATGCATAACAAGAATGTAATTTCCAGACAGCTATGCGTTGCATATATCATTTTCACATTTTAATTATTGCTTTATAGTGACAACTAGCTTATAAAACTTTCATATAGTAGTTTTTCACATATAAAATCTAGTTTGGTGATAAAGCAACTCGCATTAACAAATATTTTTCAATTCTACATAATATGCTAATCGCCTATAAGTTGATGTCATACCGTCCATCGTTATACTCACATCACAGTCTCACACAAATGAAAAACTAAATAATCGAAATTCATTTTGAGTAAGATGTCTTATCAACAAAATTAAGTGATCAACCTCGCATTGTAAGAACGACAGTGAAGGCGAAGGATACTCGACAAAACAACAAAAAATTCATGCTTCCTATGAAGTATATCAGAAGTTTTGCCAAGTATACAAGGGGCAAGAAAACAAATACGGATCCAGTCACCGTCTCCATCCACCCCAATATCATATTGATTTGATGGATTAAGAAAATTTCAGCAGTTAAGGCTGTTCCAACCGCTATTTTTCAATTTTCTAAAATATGCAACTAAAACGTGCAGAACAAAAGGACTCACGAGACACCCAAGCACAACAACTGATTTTTAATTTTTAGACGAAGGACATAGCCGGATATTAGCCGTAAAAAAGTAGCTGTATAGCGGTGTGAGAGAAGAATCGACCATTGTCTATAGACCACCGTAATGTTCTACAATCATGTTGAGTGTTGCAACATTATTACGCCTATACACTGAATACGCAGGCTGGTTGAAGACGTTGGTTGTCACACACTGTTTGTCCGAAGAAGAAACGAAAACTTGTACCGTTGATTGCACGTGCGTAATATGCGTCGACAAATTGTTTCTCAATATTCTTTTCATTCGCCGTCTAATTAATGATCTTGTGTTTTCACGGTAAGTGTATACGCTGTCGTGTAAAACTGTGTGTTACGACGAAATTACAAAGCTTCTTGTAGCCGACATAAAAAATGAAGAGTTTTCGTGATCACTTGTTGATAGCCTGTGGCTTGACCACTATTCCACTTATTTTGTTTTATCGTTATTAACCGACAGTGATAGCTCATGCGTAACGAGCGAAACTATGATGCAGGAGGTCACGGGTTCGAATTCCGCCACGGGAATCCTGACTGAAAGTTGTTCCGAGATAAGTGGTTATGCGAATATAAGGGATTGAGTCCTCTAGAACATTACCTTTACATCATTGTCTTAGCTCCAAAATACCTATCAGGACACATTTTAAATGCAATGCACCCTGAACAGGTTTCCCACGAGTAATTAAAACGATTTCATATTATTATTTGACACAATAATATAACATCGTCGTGGAGACCCATGGATGATAAGGAATGTTATTCCCTCGAGACGTTGGGTGAGGTGGAGTAAGTTTATTGAACCACCTAATCAATTTCTAGTCGCCTGAATAGGGTACTCCTCCCTCGTCTCAGACCGATTATGCTCTTACTCGTATATTTGACAGTTTACTTTTAGGGGCGCTACGCAAATCTATTTACCGTCTTCCCCAAATTGCTATTTGTTGTTATTGTTGTATGATATTATGGAAATCTGACAGTTTTCAGCCAAATTACTATTATCTCCTATGAGTTGGATTGGGACTGTGGAGTATGATTACTAATTAATTAATCTCTTGATAAAAAAGCTAATCTTGAAGTACACACAACATTCCAGGGCCCAATCCATGCTTGTGCAAAATTTAAGGCTGAGTGTCGCCCGTTCTACGGCCAAAACTCACGCCACGGTAGATATAATTTGTTTCTGGTCATTAATCAATTTTGTTACACCGTTTAAGATAATGACAATCTCTGGAGAATGTTCTGCTCTTTCTCGTGAAGAGTGTCTTTTTTGCGTAAAACTAATAATTTACTTTTGAAAGTGCAAAAACTTTGTTCTTTATTAAACAAAACGCGTCTTTAAAGTTTTTGACTTTTATAAAATAAAATTATTATGTTGTATGCAATAAATTCATTGTTCACGAGAAAGATCATAAAATCCGAAATGAAATATCATCTTAAACATGTGTAACAAATTGATAAATGAACAAAAACACTAACAAATAATATGGCGGTGAGGGTTTAGCACTGGCCCAGGATTAAAATCGTATATGTATACTTATATATATAAATGGGCTTACATTTTCCATGTGAAAATTGTGATGCACAATGTCATGCTTGGCCTTTGATTTAAATAGCGGAACGAAATAATGACATGTGTACCACTAACATGTGTTACAAAATACTAGTTTAAAAGTAAAGTCAATGTTATTTTGGAACAAATCTTCTACGAACACGGTGGATAGATGTACCCATCCAACTCCGAGTCACACAGCTCCGAAGGTTATTTATTGGACCGGTGACGACAACGAGGTCTCAAGGTGTAAAATACAGGACGGGTTATTAGACTGGGTTTATTACACAGATGATACTTCTCGGTAAAACTTCGTCATCGCCAGAGGGAAGTGCATGGGTAACTCCCTTGCCGGACCCGGAGTGCGTGTGGTGAAGATGCACCTGCTGCCACTGTCTGTGAAATAATTACTGCGGGAAGTCCCCCGACGTCTAGGTGTGGATGTGAATGATCCCGTGATTTGAAGTACATTATGTAAAGTTTTTTTAATGTTGTATTTGTTTTATTATTCAGTTGTATCCTACAGAGACGGTATACGGATTTGAATGTGTGTATCCAGGGAATGTGTATGTTGTTGACTGTTGTTGTTGGGAGTGCAAGAGGGCCACTATATTATATATTATTATAATATATATATGCCACTATATTTTTTATAAATTACTATCAAAAGTAAAATGCCATTCATATGGCTAAGGGGTAACCGAATGAACGTATATACTCAATGGTAGTTCACATTGAATATTGTATGAACATTAAGAGTTGCGACTTGGGACTACAAAATGAACCTCTACCCCTTGGCATTAATCAGAATTTAAAAATTACCAAAATAGGGGGGAAACTTTACAAAAGCAAACAGAACACAGGTCGTTCGTAAATTATTTTAGTTTATGCTTATTGTTGATTGAGAGAAGAGTACAATACTTACAGAAATAGAGTAATAAAAGAAATCAATAAAGCAAAGATAAAGTTTTACCGTTATTTAATATTCAATGCGAGAGGAGATGTAAAAGGAACGTGGCAAATTATTAATCAAATAACTGGAAAAAAGAAACGTATTTCAGTTGATGACGAGATATCTAAATATTTATGTAAAGACGTGAATACGAACTTAGTCGTTAATCATTTTGTTAACTCTTTTGTTGACGAGATAAGTACATTGAAACATGACTGCAACATTGTAACATTTCAGCGTGCACGCAATGAAAATATTCAAGTGAATCATTCGTTCTTCATGAAACCAGTTACACTTACTAATATGAGAGCAATGATCGATTCTCTGAATGTAAATAAACAGCCGGGTGTTGATAGTATACGTGTTCAAGACCTTCAATTTGTCAATGCTTCTATTGCTCCTGTTTTGGCTGTATTGATAAACAATTGAGACCGGTATCATTCCTTAGCGACTCAAAAAAGCAATTATTAAACCTATATATAAAAAGGGTGACCATAAAGTTTACTCAAATTATAGGCCTATAGATATATTACCAAGTATTGAGAAACTCTTAGAAAGGCATGTTGCTAATAACTTGGTGGAGTACTTAAATAAACATGGGATTCTGAATAGTAAACAGTTTGGTTTTCAAAAAGGAAAAAGTACCTCTACCCTGTTATTAGAGTTCTCCAATTTTGTAAATTCTAAATTAAACGACAATATGCACATTCTTGCTTTATTTGTGGATTTTAGTAAAGCATTTGACACGATAAACCACCAGAAACTTCTACAAGCTTTAGAGTCCATTGGCATTCGTGGTATTGCGTTGGATTGGTTTAGAAACTATCTTACTGATAGATTCATGGAAGTGCATGTAAATGGCCACGTTAGTGAAGAAAAACATTGTGATTCTGGTGTCCCCCTGGGGTCTATATTGGGACATACGTTATTTTTGATATATGTTAACTTTATGTCAAAATGTCTTATATATTGCTTTATATTTTGTTATGCTGACGATACTGTTTTACTCGCGGTGCATTTTAATATTCGTGTTGCGCATGCTATGCTACAGTCTGACTTTAACAGTCTTTTACGTTGGAATCACGATAAAGAACTAGTAATTAACTCTTCTAAAACCAAAATTGTACATATATGCACACCCCACAACCACGAAAAAGATTTTCCAATTAATATTATTTATCACGATTTCAACTGCATTTATACTATGGCTGAATTGACCGATTGTGAATGTAGTGGGAAAATTGAATGTGTAAATACTTATGAGTACCTGGGATTAACTGTAGATAGGCACTTTTCGTGGAAATATCATATTGATAAATTATGTAACAGACTACGCTCTTGCTCCTCTCGGCTTTATATTCTAAAACATGTATTACCTTTTTCCTTATTTAGAACCGTGTATCAATCCATAGCCGAATCTTTGATTTTGTATGGCATTTTAGCTTGGGGCAATGCTTCGCGGTGTCACATTCAAAGGGTTGAAGATTTACAAATAAAAATGTTAAAAATGGTAATGTGTGACTTTAAAACCGATTCTGAACTCTCCCGTAAACAATTTTTTTCTTTTTGTAATGTGCTGCCAATATATTCATTGTTTATATATAGATTTATATTACACTTCTATTTTAAATCAGATTTCAAGATTCCGTTAGACTCATGCAAGGATACAAGGCTAAAAGTGGCGGGGGCATTCAAAATTCCCAATTTTAACAACAAATATGGCCAACGTTCACTTTCTTACTCGGTTCCTGCTACGTTCAACTTGATGCCCTCCTCACTGAAAACCTTGTCTAACATTTCAAAAATTAAAACTGAACTAAAATCTTATCTTCTTTCTGACACCTTTTGACAATGTTTTCCGATTTATTTATTTATTTTTCTAAGCTCTTTGTTCTTTTTCTGTAATTTTTTGGATTTCACAAATTAACTGAATATGTCATGCAACCATAGTATTTATACATACATGTTTTTCATATTTATTTTGGTTATATGTTCCGTTCTCTGTATTGTCACCATCTTAAATAATTTATAAATTGTCTTTACCCCACAGTTAAGCCTTTTTCAGGCTTTGTGGGTTTTCTGATTATATTCTTGTTAGATTTATTTCTGTATGTAACATTAATTATTTATTTGTACAATTTTGCTATGTTGTATGAGTCATGTATGTTCTATGTTCTATGACAATAAAAAAAAAATTGTAAAGCGCTACTAAGACTGTATTTTTATACACATTCTAACCAATATAAGGCAACATGTTTCTGCCTAATCAATAATGTCAGGTGCAAATGGTATCAAAATGAGCCACTCGGCAGATTATTCCCAAGCCCGCTTTGTATTTAAAATTAAATAATCATAGAAAATAAATCTCGATTACATCGAAATGAGTAGCCCAGTTAGTTCAGGTTAGGTAATTTGTATGTGTACCCTCTTCATTGGCGTTGTGTTCTGTACTTCAGGTTGTGTGTGTTGCATTTTATGGACACAATTTAAAAATATTGCAACGAATTTCAAATATGTATGCCTACTTTACCTGCACCAACACAGTTAGGACCTCCATTCGTGACACCGGTCTGAGCACTCACTATACTAATATTCGGCTTCATGATCACAGCAGACACCTTCCACTTCCAGAACACTAGAAAACGTATTAGCAACTTTTTCCGCCTAGGCATGAATTGCAATGAGGTTTGCCTCTGTCGGAACCGCCTTTTTGTTAGGTTCGTGACAAATGTCGTCATTCGATGAAGGGGCGCAGATTTGGTCTACAATGAAAATAAATTAACCTGGTTTGTAAATAAGTCATGCTGTCTCTCCCAAGGCTGGATGGTGGTAGGGAAAGTAGTAGTTGAGAAGGCCTACGGCCAGCAAGGAAACAAGAGAAGTTTCCAATTTATTAGGGAATGCATTTATTGCAAATTTGCAACAATTACAACATAATCAACACTTGATCCATAGAGGGTTTGGACCATAGATACTAGGTTTGGACTGTTCTATATTACCCTTGACTGGCCAACCTGTCCCTACAGCTATTGAGTACGAGGCGGAAATGCTGGTGGTTTATTAACGAAGAATGAAGTAATAATTATAGCAATTCACTGATGATTAATGTAATGTATTAAGATTATGCATTATGAAATGAGTGCCCGAGGGCTATTGAAGAGGACTCAATCCCTTGAATTCGCACGACTGAAGAAAACGTCGGAAAAACTTTCAATCAGGATTGCTTATGGCGGGATTCGAACCCGTGACCTCCCGAATCCCCTCTTCCACATGTCATGCATGAGCCACTGCATTTGGTCCGTCAGCTACCTTAGTTTATTGTTTGCACGCAACTTTGCGCACGTTTTGCTTATTTTACATGTTTTGATATTTGTACAACTTATACAGAAAAGGAAATCTAGTATTTCCAGAAACGCTGTGCGTTTAATTATACTATCCTTAATAAGGTATTTTCTGATCAATTAATTGTATGATCAATCGGAATTTTTCCGTGACTTCAGACACAAGTTGTCGTCAGTTACATGATTTGATTTCACAGTTGAAGATAACGTAGTGAACATACCACTGGGAAACAGAAACATGGCAAGATTATAATGTTGCACTGTGTCCTATGCAGTAGTTTGTTCGAAACGACTGGGACAAGTATGAAGATAATTGAATCTAAAAACAAAATACGCTCTTTACTCTTTAACACATAATAATACAATTCATGGTCAGACTATTGATTTAGAATGTGAGTTTTTTACTGCATCTGACCCAAATCACGTAACAAAGTATTAAGTATCAGTTAATTAGGCGTGATAATGGAAAATGTTTTACTTGCCGAGAGCCACTACGAAACGTGACATTTAAAACGCAAAAAATGCACCAAATTCAATTGAATCAATACACTGTTCATTCATTGTACAAGAATTTCAACTTTCATTTATAGAGAAAAGTTTCGTTTTCAGGGACGTTCTAAACTATCATTGGGCCATTGGCTAATTGACGGTGAAGGTTTGCATAGTGAGTGCAATAATGCATTACTGTTTCATATACAAACAGGATTGCACACACGAAGGATCTTATCTAAAACCATCCATGCCGATCACAAAGCATATCATGAACCATCCATGCCGATAGAGAGGTAGCACATAATACAGGATTGCACACACAAAGCATATCATGATCCATCCATGCCGATACAGAGGTAGCACATAATACAGGATTGCACACACAAAGCATATCATGATCCATCCATGCCGATAGAGAGGTAGCACATAATACAGGATTGCACACACAAAGCATATCATGATCCATCCATGCCGTTACAGAGGTAGCATACTTAGTATTATTATTAATATCATTTACTGCATATTACTATTAATTTTTATTTTTTTTTACACTGCCTAATTTATACTGTTGTAAATACAATTATGATGTAAACTAGCTATAGTTATTCATACTACTCTCTCTCTCTCTGAGAAGTATATCTTACCTAAAATGTATGATCAAAGTGAATAAATAAACTAAACTAAACTAAACATAACAGTAACACAGGATTGCAAACACAAAGCATACATGATCCATCCATGCCGATACAGAGGTAGCACATAATACAGGATTGCACACACAAAGCATATCATGAACCATCCATGCCTATACAGGTAGCACATAACACAGGATTGCAAACACAAAGCATCATGATCCATCCATGCCGATACAGAGGTAGCACATAATTAGACGAGTGAGCGAAGCGAATGAGGATTCTGTTACGCTCTACTCGATCGGGCCTTGGCCGTGAGCATTGTCCAATGTATGTTAAATGTTTGTCTGTCCGGGCTCATACGGCCGAACGGCCAAATAGATTGAGCTGAAATTTTAAACACACATCCGTGACCAGGTAACTGAGAACTGCTAACAAAATGAGCAATATCCATTACGATTTAAACCTACAAGAAATAATAAACTGAAAAATAGACTGCCAATGTCTAGAAATTATTTTAACGACAATTGGATTTGATTTCGAAAAAATATTTTTTGTTTGTTATTTGCCTGGCTGTGAAATGCCGTGCCCATGCAAGGTCTATCGAATGTTGAACGTCAAGGTACCCCCGAACTCCGCTCGTAGATTGAGTAATCCTTGCAATATTTTTACGGTATTTCGTACTGGCTATGTTTTCCATAGTATTGTCACAGATGATGGACTACACTGCGTTATATGCATTTCAAAACATGTTTAATAATTTTTAAAATACAATCCAGAAATTACAAATCTTTCCCGACCAGGGAATTGAACCCACGTCTCCCACATTTCGGCTATAAGGGCGCCTTAGCCAACTAGACTAGGGAAACGCCAAAGTCGTTGTTAGACGAGTGAGCGAGTCATGTGTTGAGTACCCGGGAACATTTGCATATTTAAGTTTGATAATTATATTCGTATAAATAAAAGGGTTTTTAAGTTTAGTTGTAATAAGGGCGCGTCAACTGTAAGGCCATAATGCGCCACTGTAGCCTAAGATAGGCTACATAGGCCTATGGTAGGGGAAAAAAGTAATGTTACCGGGTACTCAACACATGGCTCACTCACTCGTCTAACAACGACTTTGGCGTTTCCCTAGTACATTGCACGCACAAAGCATAATATCATGATCCATCCATGCCGATAGACATGATTGTAGCACATAACACAATATTGCAAACACAAACAAAGCATATCATGAAAGATGAATTGGTGAATGAAAAACTTCTTATTCTGGGAGGGGACGAGGACGACAGCCCCCCAATGAGCCCCGCTGAGGACGTTCAAAAAAATCAATACTTAATAACTGAATTCGTGTTGTTAAACTAGGTTATAAAAAACTTAAATGTAATTTATCCTGTTGTAAGAAGAGTCCGTGAGCGAACAGAATACACCCAAGTAGCCCCATATTTTTTTTTTTTTTTTTTTCAATACTAACCGAATGTGTGTTGTCAAAATAGGTTATAAAAAATGTAAATTCAAATCACATTTGTCCTGGTGTAAGGAGGGTCCACTCCAAAATAGCCCTGCTGGGCATGTTTTTTTATAAATTTTTACCACTCCCACTTTGAAAGATTTGGGTTGTTAAAATAGGTTTTGGGTTGATAAAATAAGTAAAAATTAAAATGAAACATTTTTATCCCGGGGCAAAATTGATAATTTTCAGTCTAGTTCAAATAAAACGCGCTAGACAACAAACGATCGCGGAGGGTATCCGGCAGACCTTACGGCGTTTTCCTGAACTATTCTCAAACAAAACAATAAACAATACATACACAACACACACACGTCATCTTTACCAAACAAAATATTTTTGCCGTAGCCTACCGGCGTAGGCTACTACTTCAATTTGGATATGGTCTTGGTAAGGTTGTGGGAAAAGCCAACACCAACAGATGTTTTAAACTGTACTGAAAATATAATGCAGATGCTGCTGCTAGTTAGCAAGGTAAGTAGGCTAGGCTAGGCCTACCGGTGGGTAGAGGGGGCCTAGGAGGCTTTGTGGCCCAGAGATGGGCCTATATTAGGATCCTAGTTGCCTAGGCCTAGGGAGGGCCTAGGCCTAGCGCATGTTTCAGCAGGTAGGCCTAGGCCATCTACTATAGGGGTTAAATATCAATGGCCGGCCTAGGCTTTAGGGTGTGTTGATGGAAAGTGACAAGCCTAGGCCTTCCTAGCCTGCAAAGTGTGAATAGCCTAGCCTAGGGCTAGCCTAGGCCTTTATTATAAACCCAAAGCCTAGGCTATTTGGTTAAAACCAACATCCACCCTAAACCCTGTCAAGAGCTAGGGCCTAGGTCTAGGCTAGCCTACCCTAGCCCTAGTGCTTTGTGGAGGCCTAGGTAGGCCTAGGCCATAGGACTAGGTATCCCTTTGGGGTATAGGGTACACACAACTACGTCACAAATCGAGGGGAATGAGGGGTATTCTCCATTTTGAGCCCAACTGGTGGACAAGCAACCATCGGTTCGCAAGTGGACGCCTGCTGAACGTCGCACAACTTATCACGCTCTAACTTTTATCCTATTCATTATTGGGGAAAAACTTAAGAGGAGGGCAATTCCATGGAAATGTCAACCTACATAACATTTTTTCAAATTATCACAAATAGGTCAAATTTGGTACCATTTGAAAGCTGGGGGTTTGTACATTCCAAATCTGTATGGAGTTTTAAGATAAAAAAATATGTTGATTATTTGTGCACTTACGAACAATGTTGCACGTTTTACGCAACTTTTCGTTTTACTTAGTTACTAAGAGAAAATATCCCAAATTAAAATGGGTTTAGCTCAAATCTGACTGAAACTGATAAAATTCATCAATTTTATGTACCTAGAATTATTTTAATAAATTCAAAGGATAAAATACAATAGTGTTACATTACTTATCTTTCAACGTTATTAAATGGCTGCAAAGCATGTCAGTCAGTTACCACAAAATTACAAAAGTTTGTCTAGGAGACTCAAAATTATTTTCCCAAACTTGCTACTCCAGATTTTCTTTTAGTTTTATATTATCTTTATAATGTAATTCTTGTTTTTGTAATTTTTAACTTGTAATCAATAAATTTTGCATAGTAACTGACTGACATTATTGGTAACTGACTGACGTAACTGACTGACATATCATTTAAATGTTGGTCAAGTGCTACTAATTATTGCAAATAATAACAAGAACTATAACCTAACAATTATTTGTATATTGTATGTGGCAGGCTGTGAAATACTTTGTTTTAAATGAATTGATATTTTGGTCCAAAGTACCGAATTGGAGGAAAACGTGAGTAGTCGCAACTCATTCGCAAGTTTGGCTAAGTACGTAGAAGTAGTGAAGCGAGCTTTTTACTTAAAAATGTCTCTCACAGCTGCAGGAAAACATAAGATATAGGGGCTATTAGGAAAAGTTAAAATAGAGTGAAAACTAGAATTATTATTTGGAGAAAAATCAGAGCGGCAAGAATTCAACCGTTTTCAAGATTTAAAGGTTTGTCAAAAAAGCTGTTGGGCCTATGTAGGCCTCAGTGAAGAACAGCTTACAATTACCCCAATTATTATTCCTGTTTCTTGTACCTCTACAGAATCAACCATCTTAGCACCCTCCAAATTTATCCCCCCTTCCCTTTTATCCCATAAGGCTCATTTAAGCCTTTGGTGATGGTCGTGTGTCCGCTAACTGTAAACGAATTTTTATTTCCTCAAAGGCACACAAGACATGATTTGTTCACACCTTTTGAAAAGATCATCTTTCTTTGGTTCATTGGGAAATAGATGAAAAAATCACCAGTAAACAGTGATTGACATGTCTATTATTTATAATGTGTGGCAAAACCCGTCGCCAAGCCACTGTGCAGTATCCATTATTACGCTTTATTGGTTTGTTAAAGCTAGGCTCACAAACAAAGAAACTACAGCCGGGCAACACTGACAATGGTCAGACAAGGTGGAATTTCAATTTACAACCCTTGTAATTGGATATAGCCAGTAGCTTACAAGTTCCCGCTGAATCGGTGAATCTGCTGAAATTCGTAAAATGTAAACGGATAAACTAATTATATTAAGTTCTCCAACCAGAAGATTGTTACTCAATTAGTGATTAAATGCTTCAGAGTGGCTTAATAAAAAAAATA
Organism: Sweltsa coloradensis; assembly: GCA_024449915.1. NCBI lineage: Eukaryota > Metazoa > Arthropoda > Insecta > Plecoptera > Chloroperlidae > Sweltsa > Sweltsa coloradensis. Next base: position 79,757 of record JAMZAV010000964.1, read on the forward strand.
CCTAGACTACCAGAGTTGATTCAAATAAAACAATGTTAAAATGCTCCGGGCAACTTTAACGATGACGATAAAACATCATTCCTAGAATTCTAAGAAAATCCGGCATAGGCCTACAATGAAAACCCAAAGTTCTTATTCTATGGGTCACTTGTTCTGAAGGGAACAGGGCCTCTCCAAGTTGATCAATGATCACTGATAAGCTACATGAAGGAGCTAACACAAATATAGCCAAATTGTTGAAGGAGTAATCATGGTTAACCAATTAACTAGGCCTAGGCATACGGAACTTCAATTCGCAAGTGGTTTATTTTCTTGGGTCTAACAATCTTTGCATTATTACATAAATCGAGAACCGATTCAACTGATATTATGGTCAACATTATTTTATTTCTTATAATTATGTTTTATGTCACCTCTGACTAGCAATTTCACAGAATGTCAGTCAGTTACCGAGTGCCTATTTATATGTTTACGGCCCTACACGGGCAATGGCGAAATCTATTTTGGCTCCATTTTATTAAAGATTTATCACAACTGCATTGCACTCGGCTGTGCAAATCGTTTGAATGTGGATTCTTACATTACCTGTTATCGTATTAAAAAGGACACAATCGAGAATGAAAATTAGATTTTAGCAATAAACCACAAAAACTGGGACCCTGTACAAGCAAGGCTTCATGGCCTAGTGCGTAGCCCAGTGCTGATCAAAACTGTGCCACCCCAGTCTTTTGCATTGTTGTTGAGGGATAATCCAAAGCCCTTGTTAATCCAAAGATATATTATTTTTTATTTATACTGCACAGAATAAGGAAGACCTTGGCTAATATAGTACCAAATTACGTCACAGTTTTGGCGCGGAGTTTAACCCGAGAGTAGTCGCGCCCCTGTTTGTAACGTTAGTAGTCGCGCCCGGTCCTTTAGACCGCATTATTTATTATGGGCTAATTACGTTAGGAGGACGTTTTGATTACAAATATAAGATAATTTATCATATATATGACAGCATACATGGTTATATTAATCAATTATTAATCAATAATCAATAAATAATCAATAAATAATCAATCAAACACAGAATGTTGCAAACCTACAAAAAGGTATAAAAGTATGTTTTGAAACACCCTGTAGTTCGAATTATTAGTAAACCAAGACAGTAATATTATGCCAACACTGTATGTTGAAGAATAATCAACCTTCAATAACGAAATACATGTCTCGTAATAGTGATTGAGTATGCATATTTTTCCCTCCCTTAGTAGTCGTGCAGCGGTCGAAAAGACCAAGTAACCGAACAGGACCTCTTATCTTAGATGAAGTTCTGCAGAACACTGAATCGCGTATTGCACACTGGCTTCAAAAATCTATTTTGGGAAGGTAGGCGGAACTAGACAAGCCATGCATGCGCGCTGTACAAATACCAACTGTTGAAAAAAAAGTCAGTCTAAAAGACCACACGCGACTACTCTCGGGTTTAATGCGTTTTTGAAACGAGTTTATTAATTAATTTTTAGAAAATACATTAGGGCTTTGAATTTTATTTTGAAACTGTAAATAAAAATAGGGCCTATGGAATCATAAGAGCAACTTGGAAAAAAATTAAAAAAATTAATGCAAAAAATAGCCTAGCCTATTCCATGTCCAGTACCAGGGTTAATTGTAGGGATGACATCGGGTAGTAAAATATGGATCCGGTACCAGGCCCTCTCAAAGTTTAAATGGTGCCATTTTGAGCCTAACAATCAAAACTCTATTATAACAATGTTGTCTACAGATTAGGCCTATACTAAATCACTGCAAAATTTACAAAAGAAACAGTCGTAGGGTCTCCATGGAATGTGCCCGGCAGTTCGACGAGTGACTAGTGAGTAACAAATTTGAACTGTTAATAGTTTCCATTACCTCAACTCTTTCATGCATATAAATTTGCAGTGATTTAGTGTGTTGATGTTGTTTCACCTATCAAAAATTTGTACTCTAAGAAAATCCGATTCCTTAGTATGGATTCGGGTAATGTTCGGATTTCGGACCAGAGTTCCCAATGTCATCACTAGTTAATAGATAACTTTTTGTTACGTAGTCCTACTCTTATAGGATATTTTTCCTTTCTTTGTTGCAGATTGTTTAATTTTGATTCTACATACAAGTCATGGTTTGTGACAAGTGTGAGAAGAAACTTGGTCGAATCGTCACTCCTGATCCTTGGAAATCTGGTGCTAGGAACACAGTAGAAAGCGGTGGACGTAAAGTTGGTGAGAACAAAGCCATTAGTGGGAACCGTGCGAGGTTTAATCCTTACACTGCTAAATTTGAAACATGCCGCATTTGTCGTCAAAAAGTCCATCAAGTCGGGTCTCACTATTGTCAAGCTTGCGCATACAAGAAGGGCATTTGTGCAATGTGTGGGAAAAAATTGCTAGACACTAAGAACTACAAACAATCTTCAGCGTAACATAAGCCTATTGATGTAAAAAGTCAAATTGCATATGTTGCAAACTTGTCACTTGTAGACATTATTAATCAAATTACTAGATGCAAATTGTGGCTTTATTTTTAGACAGTAGGCCTGGTCTATATATTATTGTGTCCTCAACCACTACTGTTATTTAACTAGGCTAGACTTAGCCAGAACCATGCTGTGTTATTGCCTAAGCTAGACCTACTTCCAAGCATAGCCTCTATTTGCCAGCTTGAAAGATAGATGCTACAAACATTAGGCTTTTCTACTTACCAGTAGTTGATTGTTGTCAATCAATATAATAAGAGACATAAATGTGCACTTTTTGTTTCTGTGTGGTGTGTTAAATGAACTAGCACTAGTGTTAGTACCTAACCCTTTGCTTTATTGTGTGTATTTTTAGAAATTCCTAGTATGCCTGGTATTGAGGAGACAATGGGAAGCAATTCACAATCATATACTTCGAAGGAAGTTGACATGGAAGATGTTGAAGAATTGCAGCTTGAACCTGAGCCATTGTCACCAAGTAATGATTCTTGTTCTCAAGATGTTGTAAAAGATGAGCACATGTACAAGAATCGCAAATGGAAAGGGTATACCAAGAAATTATATTCAGTCAAACGGTCCTGCCCTGCTCGGTTTGCAAAAGAAACTCCATTTAAGAAGTTCCAGGAAGCGCGACAGTATGAATACCCAAAAACAATACCTAACCGTGTCAAACTTCCAAAAACTTCTGTTCTACTAGAACCTTCCCATGAGCCAGAACAAATGGACTTTGGAGAATTTGATCAAGACGTTAGGATGCCTTTGCCAAGGCGTTACCTTTATAAATCAAGATGTAAAAGTATTAGTAAATATTGGCAGTCTGTAGAACGTTATTGTCGAGCTATAACTAAGAGTGATATTAAATACTTACATCAGCTTATTGCAAAACAAGAACATAAAGAAGCAATGTGTTACAATATACCTCCTCTAGGTGAACATTATTCGGTTCGCTGGGCTAAGAAAGATCTTACTGAGGAAGAAATTGCGTCTAATGCAAATAGATTTAAACAACGAGGACCAATGCAACCATCTGCATCTGCCTTAAATCTACTCCAGATGGGAACTGATGAGCTAAAATGCAGTCTAGCTACAATTTCAGATACAGTTCATCCTCTTCAATCATTTTTTAACGAGAATTTTAATAAACTGCTAGAAGAAGATGAGGAAATAACTAGTTCCAAAAATTTTGGAAATTATTCAAGCGGAGTAGAGTTGGAGCCACGTGATTCAGATAGGCCTACACACGATTCTCACTTAAAAAAGGAATTCCCTACCAGTAATGAAAATAATAAAATGCCATGCAGTAGTGCTCGGAGCAAAGGAGATGAGAATGTGTCACTAGAGAACCGCTTAAAAAGAGACTTTGAGGGTATTGGAATTCTGTGCGATGATGGGCCTGTGAGAGTGGACGATGAAATAGTGTTGGAAATGAAACGATGCGTGGCTCAAATGAAAGCTCTTGGAACTAACAATGTCATCCAATTGAAACGCTGTTTGAAGTTAGCAGAAGACGAAATGAAAAAGCAAGACATCAGACAAAAACTACGTGCCTGTGATTCTCAAATAGTGCTTACACATCAGAAAATACAAATGAGTAAACTGAGAAGTGATTCTGCATACAAGCTGGACCGAGATTATGCATGGAAGCTTCTAAAGAACCGGGAAGGTCTAATAAAACAGTTGGATTCATTTAATGACCAAGATTGACCTGACTGCAGGCTAAGGTGGAGTCGAGACTGATGGATATTTCAGTTTCTGCAGCAATACCGACTTTACAAAATTACATATGTAGTAAGCCTGTGGCCTTTAAACTTATAGTTGTTCCCATTTATTTATTTTTTTGCTATTGGGTGTATTATCTGGCACTGGCACTCAAATTGACAAGTATAATAATTAAATGAAATCTAGATTCAATCTAGATTTATAAGATGTTTGCTTTTGTCCTACAGAAGTAGGGTAGGCACTGCGCCTCTGACTGATATGCTTTGCAATACTGTAAAATAATGCAATAGCCAGTTTAAAAATGAAATTACAATAATTTGAGTTCAAATTGTAGGCCTACCTAATTTATTATTGTAGCCTGTAACTTTAAAGAAAATGTAAACTAACATTAATTTTTTAATAGCCAAATATCATAACTGCCAAATAATAATGTGTGAATTTTTGCAACATACTAACAATATTTAAGAGTAGGGCCTACTAATCCCTAATACCATTTAAATTTACTTTTCTGTTCACAACTGGTTTTCAAACCCACAAGATCTAAACGATAGCCTACTCAATGTGCAAGTGCAATGTAACTATTAAATTAGGGCTCTGATAGCGTTAGTTACGATTAGCCTGTGTGTGACGTCATTGCACAGAACCGCACGCGCATGTCTCATTCCCTGCAGACAAACAGCCAGGATGCTGTCTGCAATCCCATTTAAAACCATGCAGAACAGCCTTCGGAATTTCGTTTGTTCACATCTTTAATTGCAGATGATTCAACTTTTCGGATATTTTTATACATTCTGTAATGTGAAACCATTTTCCATGAGAAACTAGCTATTGTGTATGTTTATCTCTACAGTTAAAACCCCCTATATTCAATGTTGAGCATAGACATTTTGAAATGCTTGTCTGCATCTGTCACCAAGTTCAAGCAAACTTGCAACAGGTAGCGCTAGCGTAGGATTCTAAATAAAGAATCGTAACTAACGCTATTGTACCCTACTTGTACATTAGCAAATCAATGTCGGATCAAAAGCTTTGCCATGCAATGGCAAACTCTTTCGAATTGTGGTATCAAATCATGCAAAAGGCAAACAATTTGCTGACAATGATATTATGCCACTTAAGTAAGGTGACCATATTTTGAAAGTTACAAACCGGGACAGTTACTCAAGTGTAAGCATATGTACCCCACGGACCTTTTCGGGGTCTGGGGCAGAGCCCCCAGCCAAAGATATATTTGCGTCAAATGCCCAGAAAATAGCTTTCTGACATGAAAATATGAATGAAATATGGTTGTAAATGTGTAAATTTTTGAAGTCATAAAATCTTTATCTAGTGGTTCAAAAGTGATAGCACAAAAAAAATACAAACATTCAGCAGATAATAATGTATTGATGAGGACATCATACTAATGAAGGCCTAATCAATAAGAATAAAGATAATTTGAAAATGCATTTAATTTGTATAATATTAATATGGATGGTTAAACTTTTAATATGCTTTGCCTTTACAACGAATAATAAGTGCAGGTATGTAATTAATCAAAAACTTAGTTTTTCAGTTGTGTGATTGGATTTTGATTTTCCATTATCTATTAAAAAAATCAATGCAAATAATGACGTGAGAAAATTAGTGGTGTGCGAGTCCTGATTTTTGAATTCGAGTCGAGACCGAGTACTTGGCCTTATTTTTTAAATTTCACAATTATACTCCTTGACTATATTTATTATTTACAATATGAACAATATTAGTTTTATTTATTGATGTTAGTCGAAATGTAGGCTCCAAACGTGAAGACAAGAGATTTAAAAATGTAACCTTTCTCCAGTAGATTTTAATAATCAAACACAAATGTTATTAGCGCTAGGCTATGACATTCAGTTAGCGATATTACATGAACATGTTGAAACAAACATTAAAGTGTCATTATTTGTGCCCAAAAAAATTCAAAACTTCCAAAATGAATCGAAGTTTGTATCAAAAGACTCAGGTTACTTTTAAGGCTATGTAATCAGCATTGTTGGTAAGGTAGCGCAAAAAAATATAGACCTAACAATTTTTACGTTTTCACACACGTGCGCGACCCGGCACCTCCACCAAAATCATTAATAATACTTGCAATCCCTAGAGAAAATGAATTATCTTCTTGGAAGTTGAATTACTAATTCATTTTTTTACTATTAGTATTTATCAGAGGAGTGTATATTTAAAGTAAAACATTACCCTTCCATGCACGGTATAGTTAAGAAAATACCAGGACACTTTCTCCCCAAAATTGCTAACCGGTAAAAATACATTTTAATGAGTCTCTCGGAACACTGGTACAAGTGTACTGAAAACGGTACTGTACCGATACATCTGGTCATCTTACACTTAAGTGACCAGCGCAGTGCTACTAGGCATCAATCATCTACTATCGGCAATTGCGAAGCGATGAGTGTAATATTAAGCCATACTACTGTAAAGTTATCAGTTGTTTGGAATCATTCATAGGTTTATACTAGTAGGCCTATGTCTAGTTTTAGAGGCTCAATAAATCCTAGTCTGTAACCTGCTCAAACCATGACTTGCCATCAGTAGAAAGTAGCACTTCCCTAGTTTCCAAGTAGGCACATATTTTTGTTTCAACTTTCAATGTATCAAATCAATGTAAACACTTTCTTACATGTCTGCATAAAATTGAATCATCAATTAGCCAAAAGGCAGCCATATATAATTTCCATCCAACATCTCTGTACCACTGGCAAACAAGCTACTGCTGAAATTGAAAGACATGTTGAATTGGTGTTTGTAGTACATGTGAAAGAATTCTATTTATCTACGGTGGCTAATAAGTTAGAAGTAGGTCATTTGATAGGCCTATGAGTCATGACGTATGTTTGGACTCTAAAGGCAAAGATGTTTGTAATTGTTTTAAACCCTACCCTCACCTATCACTTCTCACCATCTTGAAACAAACAAAGCACTTGCACCTGGGAGGTTGCTATGATTCTGATGTTTTGCAAATGTTGTGACCAGTATTACACATTAGGCCTACATATTAATTCTTACGTGTCTAAATGTCTGGCAGACACTAGAGGGATTGAAACATAGCCTTTTTGCTGTTTCATGGCTCGGACCAACCACAAGACTTATTGTGAATAGCTAGCGAGTCCTTCGTGGTTTAACTTTAAATAAAAACAATGCAATTCTCGTATTTCCTGGCTATCTTAAGGTGAATATTTAATGCTGCAGTTGCAATCGGGGCATCAAATTGGTTTGGGTTTCGGTTCAAGACAATTATTTTGGTTCGGTTTGACCTATGTTTCATAAGGAAAAAATATCAATAATACTTTCTTTTTTTAATGTTTGAAAACATGTACTACGGGTTTTTAAATCATGTAATCAACCGATAAATGCACGTGCTTCACCTTCTACGTCCAAAAATGCACAATTCTGTATCCCAAAGAGGAAATCGATCCCTTTCTGTAATTTTGTCAATTTTGAGACTTTGTGATCTGAAACTGCCCTAAACCGAAAATAACCAAAGACCGTGTAATTCCAGTTTTTGGTTCAGGAAGAATAGTTTTTTCCGGTGCCCTGGTTATAAATCATCATCATCATCATCATCATCATAACAACAATCAATTGTCTTGTTCACAACTTGTAGCTCCAATGCTAAATTACTATCAAATCTTATTTAGGGCTTAATGAAGAGTTTGGGTGCATGCAATGTGACACTGATGTGTTAAGGTAACTTGCACCCTACCGACTTTGTATTTTTACATCGGGATGACCAATATGGTGTTGACAAAATGGAAAACAATCTAAATTTGATGATGATTTGAGTTTAATAATTTTACAGACTCATTGTAACGACCAGAATAAAATAATGAGAACCCAACAATGTCATAAAAACCTTGCATTATGTAGTGCAAAAGAAGGATCCAAGATGGTGTATCTTGTTGAGAGATATCAGATTTATCCGAACCAAACTGAACATGGATGTCTAGGAGAGAGCTATCAAATTCTTAAATTGTAACCTTGTTTAGGTCAAGAACCATACAATTCACAATTTATAAATATGCCCTTAGCTTCTCTGATTATTGGTGACATCTGCTAGCAATAGGAATACCGTAGCTTGATCCAGGGATGACACTAACGAGGGTAAAGGGGCATCCATTCTCAACCATTAAATTAAATTTTTTATTGTGGGAATGAAACCTGTTTTAGGGTGCAATATGCCCCTCTTCAGGTGAACTAGATATGTTGCGGATAGGGCAATTGTGAAGGGATGTCCGAGGGCTGTTTAAGAGGATTCAATCCCTTGCATTCGCGTTAACTACTGAGGAAAACCTTCAGTCAGGATTGCCGGTCTCGACGGGATTCGAACCCGGGACCTCCCGAATCAGAGTGAGCGCTTAGCGCCCGAGCCAACACTGTAGCCATTGCTAGGGTGACCAACCCTGTCGGTTTTAGTGATAGTTTTTCTGTTGTACCAAAGTCCCACAAACAGTTTACAGAAGAGGAAAATGTTCATTTAATATGTGGTACTCGATTCCTAAAAATATATACAATTATCTTCCAAACAATAATGGCCACCAAACAAACTTGGAATAAGAAGTGTGTTGTGTATGTGTTGAGTTTGAGTAGGCTACAGATTATGACATTTCCATGTTTACTGTGCCACTCACACAATCACTTATTTATTTTGTACCATTATCTGTCTACCTGGCTGTACATGCCAATTAATTACCCTTTTTGTGTCAACATTTAGCGTAGCTTTTTTCAATCAATCAATTTATGGACACGTCAACCGTTGTACAAGTTCCTGCTGCGCAGAACCAGCCGTAGGTAGGCAGAAGGGTGAGGTTGGTTCCAGTGCATCAGCTTCAGGGAGAATAAATTACTTCCTTACTAGCAGGTCAAACCACGAGAAGGTAGCATGCATGCTGAACTTGATGACCTGATTGCCATTTTCCTCATCAGTTCCTAATGCTAATCTGTGCTTGGAAGGGGATTATCTAATTATTCATGCCCCGGTTTTCCATTTTAAAATTATTCTCACTGTAAAACCAAATTAACCAATGCTCATATTTTGTAAAGCGGCTGAAATATACAGTTTAAATAGAAATTGCAATGCGTTCAAGCCATGACCCTATTATCTGTTAAAAAGTACAAAAAATGGTTGCCATTTATGTATGCCCCCCACCCAATCAATGTAACATCCTAGTGTCACCCCTGGCTTGATTAGTTTATATATAGTATTACAGTAGGTAGCTATGTTATATTATTATGTATGGGCATTCATCATGGCTATATGGGAAAACTGCTAATCTTACCAAACAAGAAACTGACTAATTGTATCACTTTATAGTTTATAGTACCCTACATGAATACAATGATGTAAGTTACTAAGTTAACACAGTATTTATTTATAAATTATAATCAATAATAATTTTCTATAAAGTATATAGCATAGACAGTATAATCAAATACCGGTACTGTAATGGGAATAGCTTTGCTATTAAACAGTCTACTTCCCGAATTGAACAGGGCAGGTGGGGAATACGAAACCTTGTGGTAAGGGCTGGAACTAGAACCAAGCACCAGTCCATGTTGTCAGCCGTAGGATAATTATCGCCTGCACTGAACCATAACCTGATGCTGGTGCTGGTGGCATATCTCCCTTGAGTAGACCATATTAATAGCAAAGCTATTCCTTTCTAAGTATTTGATGTAACTTTTAGAGAAGTGTGTTGTGTTTACTCTAAGAATAATAATATAGTTCAGCCCTAGTTGATAGAAAACAAGTTTTGTAATCGGCTAGACCTACTAGTGTTTCTTTACATAGACATGCACAGGGAGAAGGGTTGACAAGTTAGGAAAGCATAGAGAACATAATGCCAAGCCTGAAGGGCTGAGGCCGACAAAACTTTTCACCTGCTGATGACAACTGCAGCCAATTTAAAGTTGTTTGTTACCTTAATCCACGACGTGTTTAGGCGGATGGTGGCCACTAAAAATCAGCTAATTAACAAAACTTACATAACCAAACTTGTGGTAGGGCCACGCAAGAAGTAAATTCTGCGTGTAAGGTTGTTTAGTAATAGTACCGTGTTCAAATTAAATTGATTCCATTCACTCAATATTTTATCAAACATTACACCAAATTGCCCCTGGCAGTTTTGTCTCGGAGGTGTTTTTTTGTTTTCATTTAGGATTTTTCTTCTGATAGAGACTTAAACTCATCAATTCTTGGGTTAGGAATGTGTCAACGGTGACTTTGGAACCATCGTAGAAACAATGCTCGTAGTAATTCTAAGGTTATTTCGAATTAGCCGTACCAATACTAGCATCGCCTGCAGATGGACCATGCGCCCATGCCTAATAGTTGGGTCGGTGTTGACTATCTCAAATGCCAATCTCACGTTGGCCATTGTTAGTTCGCAGATGTCGTCGGCGCCTACAGGGTTGGAAATCAGTTGTGACTGTTCATAGACTCTGAATACAAATGTATTGATTTATTAATTAATTAAGCGAGCGAAGCAAGCGTTTCCATTTGACTCTGCCGGAAAAATTAGTCACTGTTTTTTTTTTTTTTTTGTTTGTTTTTTTGTATGTCTCGCCATAACGTTCGAACGGAGGCTCGGATCGAGTTGAAATTTTGACCATCCGCAAGAATTGTTCTCGATTGAATGCCATTAGTTTTGTGGCAAAATCGTTCAAAAAGTTAAAAAGTTACATTAAAGTTAATCGAAAGTTTTTTTTTCAAACTAACCGGCGACAAAATCTGAGATGGCCAAATCATTTAGAATGTCCGTCCGGTCACGAATATGTTAATTTTATAAGTAGTGATAAGTAGCGATAAGTAGTGTAGATGGAAATTACATTATAACAAAAGTAACGTTGCCATGGCAACGAAAAGACGCGCAAAGTTTCTAATGCACTGCCACCTAGAAGTAATCAAAATACTTTCGAGGATGCAGTGTATTATTTGTCACCAAAGAGTTTAAATAGTTTTCCCAAGGAGTCAAGGTCCTCTAGATGGCGGTGGATTTTATCCACAAAGTAAAGGTTTACACACGGGTTTACCCAAATACCTTGGCAATAATAAATAATATTGGAAAGATGGCCCTGTGGACAGCGAACGTCGCAAATTTTAAAATTTAAAAAAATGTGCAATGTGGGTCTAGCTATAGCACGTGCTCGCTTATCAACGCGTCCAACTGAGCGTTTCCTAGTAATTTTAATGAGTCATTACAAAATTTCTGCTCCTGGATCTGGAATTCTGCATACATGCATGCAAGTCTAAGGTCTTCTATGGGCACCCATCATCAATCCCTGTGCATGCCTAAGGTTATTTTGGTAGGCTAGATAGTTACTGTTTTATACTTGAATTAGAATATATGTATTAACATTTTCTATGTACATTATGCATGGATTTAAAGTTGAAATTTGTAATTAATTAGTGTGGAAATAGTATGAAGACCTGTAACAGAGGAAATGTATGTATATCATGGTATATCAAATGTATTGTGGAAAATAAAGTATATTTTGTCTATCCACACAATGGGACCTCTAGAACAGTATTTTTGATATGAGATACTTACAATATTTAGTTACACAGTGCCTAGCAGTACATTGTACCAGATGGATTGGCTAATATGACAGAGAGCCTTGCAAGCGATCAGTTGATCACGTTCACTTACCACACATTTACTTAGAACAGCCAAACTTGTGTCCGTATTGTTGTCTCACAATTCAATATTGTAACAGTAACTGTTATTTATAACATGTTTTATAGTAAAATAACAGATGCATCAGTGTTGTGTTTTATAATTTAAACAATCCGCAAAGTTTACTAAAAAGAAAAGAATGCTCGAAGACAGTAAAGTCCAGTGTACACTTGTCACATGGGGTTGTGATTTAGCAGTCTCACAGCCTTATTTATTTGCACAACATAATTTCATTCATGAATGAAGGGGCAGACTGTAAATTTGTTGAAATGCACCGCTCGCAGCGCTTCTGCCATACGGTCCCCCATAGTGTCAAGCTGTAAGTTTCCTTGTCCTTGTCCTCGTCCTCGTCCATATAATGTAAGTTTAAGTACTTCAGTTGAAAATCAAGGTATGCAGTCTATCAAAATCCCGGGGTAGAATTTGGCCCAGAGCATGGCTCTGCTAATCGTTTAGCGATTCAAGAGAAAAAGTCCACCTCGCGAACATCAGCTAGTATGAAGGGTATATTTTACTCCCTGAAAATAGAAGCGAGCTCTGGCAATCGTCGTCGGGGACCTTGCCCCCTTCCCTTGACAACCCCTTGACGACGATGACGACAATGACACCACGAATGATGACGAAGACAATGACGACGGCGACGTGAGAACCCCCCTTTCCTCCCCTTACCCGTGGCTGGTTCTGACCAGCATGGACCCTCCTCCCCATATCCCGTAGGCTAAAGTGGTGCATTATGACCTAACTAACGGTTGACCGTCCTTAATCCAAATAAACCAACAAAACAAAAGGCAATCCAAAATGATGGTAAAACTTAAAAAGTTAGATAACTTAAATTGACATTTCAATCTTTTAAAAGTGGAAGTACAAAATATAGTTATTACATGGCACCTGTTTACTTTCTTCAAGTGGTGTGATAATTATTTGGGTAACCACGATCATACTTGATGTTCAAAACTATAGGCCCCTTCGCGAACGCTTTTTTAAGTCGCGTTGATGGATGAGCGTTTTTTTTATTTTATATTTCTGTCCAATGATTACTACGTTTTAGTATTCATGGCATCTCATTACTTTTTTAAGTTCCATTACAAAATTATTTTTATTAAATGAAGATAATTTTTATAAAGTTGTATTAATTGATATGGTATTACCAATTAACAATAGAATGTAAAAATCTCAACGCCCAAATACATGCTTTTTGTACTCATTGTAGGTGATTGTTGTCAAGATTCTATAGTTGTTAATTACACCTGTAAAAGGCTTCATTAATACCTTTTGTTTCAGAAGGCACTACATCACCATTACCTTAATGAACATGTAAAATATGATTGTTGTAGCCCCACCCATTAGGTCAGAATCGCCCTAAAAATCACAAAAATATTGCATTAAAATTCGGTAAAGCATGATTTCTATGAGAAATATTTCTTTGATTGTCCCCAAAATAATTAAAATATAAAAATCCAGTGCTTTTATACAATCCCATAAAGTTTCATTAAGATCGGAGTAGCCGTTTGCCCGGTCTCGAGCTAAATATCACAAAAATATTGCATTAAAAATCGAAAAAAATCGTAAAAGTAAGATATTCATCAGAAATATTTCTTTGATTGTACCAAAAAACGGGGAAGGTCTAAGTTCAGAGATTTCGAAGATCCTCTCCAATTTTCATCAAGATCGCATATGCCGTTTGCCCGGTAGAGAGCAAACAGACAAGACAGAAAAACAAACAAAAAAAAAACACCCGAGCTAATTTTTTTGGGGGGGGGGGGTCAGTGAAATTGAAGTCTTTGGCTTCGCTCATCAAATAATTTTATTGTCAGGAAGCATAATCACTTTTTAACAGAGGTGTTCAGCTAGCTTTTTACATGTAATGCATTTCTACCCCCACAATATGGAAATAATGAAGGGTCACATGAAATTAACTTGGAAACGCTCAGTTGGACGCGTAGATAAGCGAGCACGTGCTATAGCTATAGACCCACATTGCACATTTTTTAAAATTTTTAAATTTGCGACGTTCGCTGTCCACGGGGCCATGCTTCCAAAATTATTTATTATTGTCAAGGTATTTGGATAAACCGGTGGGTAAACCTTTACTTTGTGGATAAAATCCACCATCTAGAGCAGTGGTTCTCAACCGGTGGTCCGCAGACCACTAGTGGTCCGCGGGGCTTTTACATGTGGTCCGCGGTGGCAGAGGACAGATTACATTCTTATGCATGTTATACATGATAAATTTAAATTATTAATTTCATACATTTTTAACATCCTGTTATTTTCATTTTCTCTTTGCGTGTAACTTGCAAATTACAAACAGAATGTAATATTGAACATTGTCAACTTAGCATAGCTCATAAGTTCTGTTTTGTTAAGCGAGCGAAGCGAGCGTTTCCATTTGACTCTGCCGGAAAAATTTGTCACTCGTTTTGTTTTTTTTGTTTGTTTTTTTTTTGTTTGTATGTCTCGCCATAACGTTCGAACGGAGGCTCGGATCGAGTTGAAATTTTGACCATCCGCAAGCTTTGTTCTCGATTGAATGCCATTAGTTTTGTGGCAAAATCGTTCAAAAAGTTAAAAAGTTACATTAAAGTTAATCGAAAGTTTTTTTTTCAAACTAACCGGCGACAAAATCTGAGATAGCCAAATCATTTAGAATGTCCGTCCGGTCACGAATATGTTGATTTTAGTTTGATCCGATAAGTAGTGTAGATGGAAATTACATTATAACAAAAGTAACGTTGCCATGGCAACGAAAAGACGCGCGAAGTTTCTAATGCACTGCCACCTAGAAGTAATCAAAATACTTTCGAGTGCATCCCTAGTCATTGTACCAGTTACTAATGCTTGTGATTACTACTTCTATAAACAGCCCTGCTAGGTTTTGGGTTACCCAAATCTAGAACCTGTATCTTTGCAACCAGGGGACTACTATATTAACTTGCTCTGGAGTAATCATCTCATCAAAGATAGTTTGTCCATTTTAGCTCAATCACCTATATCACAGATAACAGTGCCTATATATGCAAATGTTATTTGCCTAAATAATCTAGATTCAGATTGCCATATTTACAATTAAATAATATTGTATTTTGATGACGGTCACAGACTGCAAAGATCACAAGTTCTGCATAAATTTACCGCATGAAATAGAACAGTACAATTATTACTCATTTATAACAAATAAAACAGTCACAAAAGTAGAACCAAATCTTAGAAATAGATTTAGGTAACCCATATACTTGTCATCACTACTATTAATTAACAAGACTAGAAAGTAGTTTAATAAAATCTCATTTTTATACATTTTTATTTTGTTAGATACAATTTACAATACATTTTAATTTTTAATAATTTTGTTGAAATGAATAATTAATCGATACAAAAATAAAAATACAGCTATCCATTTTGTAACAGTCATTTTAACATCTAACCGAACCACTCCCAATTCTAGATATTATTTACAATGGAGTAAAATCATAATTTTAGCTTTTAGTCTGATATATTATAGTATAATAAAGATTGATAGACATGAAATCTGCTAAAATGTAAGAGATTGCAGAGGTTTACAAACACACAATTACGGTATATCACAAATATTCTTGATTATTTGTGATCAAGTATGGTACGTTATTTTGTTCTACTGTACCAGTGGTCGTATTCATTGTTGTATAGCAAGATAGTAATTAGAGGGGATAGTCGCACCTTCATGAACAATCCCCTCCAAAATGAACACATCCAGTTCATGCTTTTATAATCATACTGTACTACGGTTTGGTTAAGTACTACTATTGCAAATTTTGTTTTATGCATTTTTAATTTATTTGTGTGTGTTATTTTATTGTGTATGTATATAAAAATATGTAATTTACATGAAGGATATTATTGTATTGTCTTTGCATGACCTTCTTAAATTAATATAGAACTGAAATTATGTTTGTTATTATTATTATTATTATTATTATTAGTTTGTAATATGGCCAAGGTGAGGGAATATCTTTAGTAATAAATGTATCAACAATTGAGTGTCAATGTTAAAATCTTCCCTGTGCTAATGTAGAAAAGTGCTTAGACATTGGCATTCTGTTTCTTTGTGTGCGATAGACAACCGAGTACCTACTTATTTAACCACATAGAGGAGTTCATACAATGGCAAGAAGGTAGTACCGTAAATCCAGATATATTAGCAATAGCATGGGTAGGCAGCCATACATTGATTTTATCAACATTTGATCCACTAACTTTTGTGGGTATGTTTTTTTCAAACTATCACAGCAATTCCCTAACACAGGTAAGTACACCTACTAGATACTTGGTTGGGAGATTGTTCAACTTACAAGCACTTGTGTTTTATTTCCTCAACTACAAAATACCAACACTACAGACAATCCCTGGTAACAAAACATAATGTCTAGATTGTTGTTTTTAAATTATATGTAAACTGGACTGAATTATTTCATCTTAATCACTTTGTACAAGTAATATTGCAGTGAATAATAATTATGTAAGTCACATGCCATACCAATGTGTGTTATACTTATATTACCGTAATTTGTATTTGGGGTAATCGGTACATAATAATAGTACGTAAATAATACCAAAGTCAAGTTTTATAAAGATTGTCACAACACGATTAAAGCAGAAATCATTTTGTATAACTAAATTATGCAACTCTTATCACAGTAAATACATGACACTAAGAAAGGCTCAGTAAATACAGCCTTTGTTGACAAAGTTATCTTTTTTAAATATAACTATTACTCAGTTGAAAGTAAACTACAAAATCCTACTGTTCATCGATATGAATAATTGCTGTGGGCACTGTGAATGATACAGAAACTCGAATTTCAAGTTGCATTGTGAGAACAAGAGCTTGACAAATACAATTTCACATTATAAGGCGACAGGTACAACGGATTAAATACACTTCCTTCTTGAATGTATCTCGATGATAAAATCATGGGGGGACTGATCTTTCTACTGTAGCATAGTCATAGACTATTATGTACTACTTATCAAAATATATAGCACTGGGTACCCTCTCGTAGACAATTTCATACAAATGCACGTACACTCCTTATAAAATCCTGTAAGTATACATGCCTACATAAAAAGCATATGTTTTGAGCAATACAAGTTAAAACAAAGTAACAAATATTTAAACATTACTTCATGCATAAGATATTGATAACACAGGGGTACCACAATCACAATATTATTGCTATCTATACAAAACACTATTTCAAAATACATGCTAGTATCCAGTACTTGGCAATAAGCCATACATGGCTATCATTATTCATGCAATGTGGTTATTGAGCACAACAATAAAAATAATTATATTGGGACTTCAATATCAAGTAATTAGTATACTTATATGAACTACGCACTAGGAAATACATTCCACAAAAACAGTACAAGTAGTGCCAATAGAAATCAATTAATAGAAAGAGACAGCAACATATTGCTTATATAATAAAAACATCCTATGCTAACCATCCCTCATTCAGTTCTTCTGAAACAGTTTTACAAAATGTAAATCTCACTCTTATTTGATTAGAGAATAACTCTACATTAGCCTCTTCATCTGGAAATACCAGTTTACAAATGTGGTAAAATTATTATACAGTCAAATGATAATACTTGGTTGACTCATAACTATAACTCAAAGGGGCCAAATTATTGAGACACTGTGTATCGATTACTTTGTAATCAATTGGGGTTGTAGATTCTAGCCATTTGTTTTTAATCCTTTATTTGAAATTGTGAAAAAATTGTATAACAAAGCAACAAACATTTTTGTAATTGGGAACTTTAAAGCTGGCACACATCTCATGAAAATCCATAACAAGCACGCTTTCTCAAAATTAATGTCGGAGACACCAATTTGTACGACATTACAAAATTTTATATCAGTGATCTTATTAATGTAATTAAAATGTTAAAAGGGTTCATTCTTGATTTGTAATTACTCCCCTAATAGGCCTTCACAAATATAATTTACCAAGATACTTGTGGAACCCCAAAATAACTTTGTTATGTTACATAGGTAATTTTGTTCTAACAAAAACTCGACTGGATGTTATTTACATAATATCAAAGAATTGCACATTTAGCTGTTATAGAATAATCACTCATTAATATAAGTAGTACTTTTACGATTATTAAAATAAAGAATATGTAATTAACAACTCGTAGCCACAAAGTATGAGCCCAAGCAAACCAACTGTGGTTCATTGGCCTATACAAATCTCACAAAATTAAGATTTTGGAGTCTTATGTGATGGCTAATATTAGGTACGGTACCAGTGCATTGGAAAATAAAATTCACATAAATACTACCTCGAATATTGTAAATTTATGATAATTTAGACTTGAGTGGCACTCTTGATTCTTTCTTTGACTCCAAGCAGTGCTCACCTTGGTCAACACCCCTATGTTTTCTAGTTTTTAGCCAGATTCCGGCAAACATATACCTAGTAACTGTAACTAGGGTATATATAAACAAACGAGGAGGCTCTCTTTGTGCTACAGAACAGCATCTTTAAAATTACATAAGCCACTCGACGTCAATCCCTTGAGCATGTTGCATTCATGAATACATTATTTATTATCTTAAACTTACGAATCCATAACACATGTCTATGTATTTGCTATCATTGAGCAAGTGGGGTTAATGCACCTCCATTTCAAATACTATACATTAACTCTAAAACGAGCAAAACTATGTGAATGTCAGAATAATCTTTCAATTCTGTGGAACAGCTACTACTTCTATTACAATGTTCACACACGTTGTGTTGCTAGTCATGTGGCAAATGTCACAATGTTCACACACTTTGTGTTGCTCGTCATATGAAAAATGTCACATTCACAAATAAAGTCCTGCACCGATCGTTGCACTCTACACACATTTAAACAATTAATACATTGAAGAGGTATATAACACCGCGTTCATTGATTCGTTGCCATTGATGTTTTGTCGAGTTTAAGTTGGGTATCTATGCAATGTTTGTGGAACAAATCCAAAACAAAGTTTATATTATGCTTGTCCACACCCAAATTTGCTCAGTCTATCACTAACCTTTATCATCTTCCAATAACATGACTAACCATGGCCACAGCCACACACTGAACTTGATGAATAATAGGCACTCAAATTTGTTTAGGCATTAATTTGCACATCATAAGTAATGTTAAATAAGCACAAACTTCGTGAATTCTGTGGCCAATATTACTGGGGACCGCTACGACTTCCACTTGACTGTTTCGCGTCGAGCAGTATGTGCGTTACGGACGGCGGTCGCCCTGCCCCAGCTGACGGAAGAGTGACAACTGTTGAATGTGGGTTGTCTTCTACATTATGAGAGTTGCCATTGCTGGTATGTGCATGGTCCCCCTCAAGAAACACCCATTGTTCAAAACTGCTATTACGTCCCGTTCCGTCTCCAGAAACCGGTCGCGGCGTTAATGATGAGAAACTTATAAACTTTTTGCTTCCCCCACTGTTCTGGGCATTTGAGTTGGAATCATAAACTCCATAAGGACTTGAGCTGTTTAGCAGCTTGCTATGAAGATTATCCATAGTACGGACGGGGTTAGGTATTTCCACTGTTACAACCGAAGACACCGCAGTATCGGACTTCCTTGGTGGCACAGGTGGCCTCACTGGCTTGTTTTTCTTCTCACCAATGCTTAGACCATTGTTCACAGCAGACGATCCGTCGTGCATGTTCGTTGTAATTCTTGTAGGAATTTGTGATCTTTCTCCACTTCCTACACTGACATTACTTTTGAAAGTCGTTAAAACTCCTTCTGAACCGACCCTAATGGGTATCTGGGAAGAATCACTATTCTTTAGATTTGCTGTACTACTTTGAAATGTAGTCATCACTCCTTCAGTGCCGGTTCTCATTGGGATTTGTGATCGTTCAAAAACTCCCACATTTGGGCTGCTTTGGAAAGTAGTGAGAATGCCTTCTGTACCTATCCTTGTAGGTATTTTTGATTTGTCAATGTTTCCCATAGCAGCGTTTCTGATTGACGTCACCGTTACATTGTTATGTTGAGGCACAGCACTCTCCTCCTGTGGTTTCAACTGTGAAGAGGCGTTTGTTTCCGCATCCTTGTCTTCTCCACCGCTTCCAATCGAGTCTGAAGAGATGCTCGAGTCTCGTTTTCTACCGGGGGTTTCAGTCTCCAGAGAGCCGTTTTGAGTAACTGTCCGTGATGTTGGGCTCTTGTTGGGTGTTATTGTTGATACTTGTATTTCCGTGATATATGTCATCGAAGAAGAAGGGGTGTAACTGGACGCCATGACAGGTACTGGCGAGGTGGGTAGTTCTGGGGGTAAATCATGACCCAAAGTGGAGTCTTCGTCGTCACTGTTGCTAATGTAAGTAGTCGTAGAATCGACCACACTCCCAGCAGTCACATATTGGTCTGTACCTGAAGTCACCAACACGCTTGCCTCGTTGTCGTTAAAGGAATTGTCGGACTTACTGGATATTGTGGAATCGAATCCAGAAGTGCCCAACAAGTTACGATTGATTCTTGAAATGTTCTCAAGGTCAGGTGGAGAGGACAACGTGTGTGTAGAAGAACTAACAACCTGTATATTTTGAACACCTCCATCAGTTGAAGTTACTTGTGGGGATTGAATATTTCCAATGAACTGGGTGTGCAGTTCACGGTTTGGTATAGGTGTCGAACTGACGATTGTGTGGTGCTCTGTAGACTGTGATATGATTGGTGATGAGTCAAAGGCAGTGCCAGGATCTTTCATCAGAGAATCTGTTTCATTTTTGTATCCCTGAATAATTGTCATCAAACGACTTCCAGAAATTTCATAGTCTTCATCTGGTGTTAAAGATCTTGCTATTTCGTCCGCACCCAAACTCGAGGGACCAGAAGTAGATGGAGTAGGTGCAAATGTCACACGAGAAGATGAAACCGGATCCATGTTACTGTTTGGTTCAGGCGTAATTCGAAGTATTGTTTTCTGTGGACCGTGGCTTTCCAAGCCATTATCAATTATAACTTCTGTGTCCATTTTCCTGTCTTGACCATTGAATTGGCTGTTCGGACTCATTACCTGCATGTGAATGTGATCGCCAGCATCAGTTTTCGAGCTAGAAAACGAGTGTGGCTGTCCTCTTGAATCCAATGTACGAGCACTAGCCTTTGGGAAACTTGTTATAGTAATAGAATCTTGGGCTACATAATGTTTTGGGGCTTCTTCTGGATTTGACTCAGAATTTTCACCGTTAGATTTGCTTTCACGTTCGCCAAGCTCAATTGTTTGTGAAGTACCACCATCATCAACTACAACATCTATGTCGGAAACTAAATTCAAAGACTTTCTGGAGGTAGGTGGACTTGCCTGCTGCACTGCATCTTCCATTGTACCCCAATCAGAAGACTTCTTCAATCGACGTCTTTGAAAAGTATCTAAAGCATTGTCTAACCTTGGTTCCTTCCTATACAATGCTTCATCTTCATTGTCTTGCATCGTATTAAGATAATCTTCACCTCCCGGTGGAGGCAAGGGTGCTTTTCTTTTCTTGCAGCTATGTGGTGTTCCACTGTCAGCTAGGTCGAGTGACACGGCACGCTCAAGAACGCTCATTGGTTGGTCCGAATCGAAGCGAGAGAGGTCTCCAAGAGAAGCTGCCTTGCGTGTGCTATCTCCTTCGAGCTCCAATGTGACCGTGTCTGCAGATGGACTGTGATGGATCGTGATGTGCGACGAGTTGAGTTCGATGGTTGTACCTCCCTTCTTGTTACGGTGTGGTGAGGAATCCTGTTCCTGGCGTTCGTGGTCAGAGTCGGACTCTGAATTTGTGTTGTGCTTTTTAGAAGATGTAGAAACATCAATGCTAATATTCTCCATGCCATTTGTTTGTACTTTCAGGCTGTTTGGTTCTGGACTGGAGTGACTTTCAACTAATATGTTTGTTATTTCATTATGTACAGGGGGATTATTTTGCTGTCGAGCCATTTCAGTGAGTGTGGTGGAACCACCAGAATTACTACAAACTCCTGTAACTTTAATCTCATTGTTGTTTATAGCCACAGGGGATGTACGTCCTGGTTTTCTATGGGAATCCTCTGGGTTGCTGTGGTGGGTGTCATCCTTTAAACCATTCAACTCCAAATGTCCTGAAACTGGTGTTTCCAGAACTGGTTTTATGTCCTCACCATCTTCAGGAGGTGGTAGTGGAGCTTTCCTCTTATTCGATCTTCTGGGTGTTCTGTCGACACCGTCTACGTCATTAGTGTCTCCCGAACTGTCTTCACTCCAGCTATCTTGATGGCGTACTCTCTGTTTAATAGTGGAAGCGTCAGGGGGAGACACATTGGGTACTTGAGTGTCTAGCTGTTCAGGGACATGCGCATCATTAGAAACATCTTGTTTCTCTTGAACAATACTTACTATGTTTGTGTCCGGCATAAGATTGCTGCACGACTTGCGATTGCTTCGTGCAGCCACAGCTGCTCTTCGTACTTCTTCTGGCATTTCGGTGGGAATTTGACCTTCGTTGGGATGTCTTTCTCCATCAGATTTTAAGTCGTTTTTATGATCTTTTTCTTTGTCTTCATTGTTAAGCATTTTTATTGGAGCACTTATCCTCATTTTCACTTCAGTTTTTTCTGGTGTCCCATCACTGTCCGACGAGGAAGATTTCCGAAGTTTTTCTTTCCCTGGCTTCTTTTTAGATGGACTTGGATTGGGGTTAACCTCTACATCTACTTGTGGTTCTGGAGTTGTACTAATTTTCTTTCTGTCATGATGGTGAAGTTTCTCTTTCAAGTTTTGTAATCCCTTTGTTAGAAGCAATTTAACATTGCTATGGCTATCATTGACCCCTGCTCCTTCTACATTTATCTTCTTAGCCAAATCTTCATCCTTGGGTTTCGGCTCGTAACTAGCAGACTTGCGTCTGTTTTCTTCTTCTTCCACTGGCCCAACGTCGATACCTCGCTCGTCGTACTGCAAAGTTTTTGGAACCAGCCTCCCTTGTGGTTTACTGGAATCAACAATATCTGCACTTCCCCCAGGCTGACCAACATGTACAATCTTACTGGGAATAGGCACAGTCTTAGTCTGCTCTGCCATTGAGTTCTGCTCATTTTCTCTGTGTTCAGCTTCTGCTACATTAGAGTGTTTGATGTTTGTGTTGTCGGTCAAATTGACAGTGTTTTGAGGAGGTTTATCAGCAGTTGGTTTTTTGCCTGCATCTGAACGTAATTTTACTTCTTCAGATGTACTTTTCAAACGGGCTGCTAACGCTTTAGGATCTGGAAGGACTCGCACACCAAACTTTTGGTGCTTTCCTACAGCTTCATTCTTCACATCTTTGTTTGCATCTCCTTCATTACGTGAAGAAGGACTGTCAGGCTTGGGCGACGGTCTCTTTGTACGCTCGGGCTTGACGATGGTGGCAGATGTGGGGTTGGCTGGAGACGCTGTCTTTTCCAAGTTCACTCTCTCCTTAGTCGGCATGGGAGACAACTTAAGAGTAGGATACTCGCCTGCCCTCGACTCATCCCATGCCTCGCTCTTCACTCTTCGAGGAGACTTCAGCCCCCCAATGTCTTGGACTCTCTTCAAACTTGCAGTACCAATCTGGAACAAAATATTTGCTATTAGCATCATCTTGTGACTAGCGGAAAACATCTGAAACAATTATGTACTATAAACACCGACGAGTACCATACAACATGACTTAGACAAGTTCCAGAAATGATAAGCTAGTATATTATATTGTGACCTGAATCAAGGACAGCAACCTTTTACTACTAGACAGTAACATATTTATGGCTGAGATTGGGCATTGGCTAAAATTTGGTACGGTAGCAGATTAGAGTAGGGAGAAGGTAAACTTGTTGTTTTTTGTACAATAATTGTGTTTTATTTTCATTTGTATTATCTATAATATCCAGCCAGCCACAAGTGTTCTAATTGATATCTTGAAGTGTTGTGTATTTGTTTGGTGGTAGGGGGCCATTTTTAATTACATGTTTATCGCAACCAGCATTCGTTGATTGATTGATTGGATATTGCTTGAACGTCTCATATTAATGCACTTTGGCTATTCGAGACGATGAGTGGTGATAGATGAGGATGAAGTATGAACAGAAGGGAGGAGGGGAAACCCGGTACCGGCACGTAGCCTACTCCTTTTGTCAGAAACAAAAAGTAATGAGATTCTGTAACGAAATAATTGCTGTACTTTACATAAGCAGGAGTTGCAGTAGGCCCCTATTTATTTATATATCAGTACGGTATGATGTTAATCAATTATAAGCACAGCCTACTTAGACCAGGAGCCAGAACCTTTGGGAAAAAGTTTCGTTCAACCCAGTTAACATCTCAAATCTGACTTGACCACGTGGTAGTATGAACCTTTTGAAACATCTCTAGGGAGGATGTCACTTCGAATTGTGGTATTCGTTTTTTTTAGCAGCCATTTTGTTTTTGGATGTGCAATCATTGAAAAGCTTAGTCGGTACTATCTTAAAATGTACATAGCTCGTGACACAGTTAACCGATTTTATTTTTTCTTATACCAAATTGTAGGTAATTGTATGTTCTAAGTACTGTTTACAACCAATTTACAATGGTCATATGATATCATTGTTAAAAAATGCAGACATGGCAAAAATAGTGTAAATAATTTTACTACTAGGAAAACGCTCAGTTGGACGCGTTGTTGAGCGAGCACCGGTACGTGCAACATGACCCGAGTACGACATTTCCATAAGGCCCACCACACAGTGTAGGCCTAACTGGATATTGACATTGTACACTTTACTATTCCAACATCTTTGCAATGTACTAATTGACGTCATGCCTTCTAAAGTGTATCTTTGTATCTTCACTGCCTCCTTCATTTTTTAACATCATTTTTCGAATTATGATTACCAATAAGTCTTTAAGGTCTTGACCGATTTAGCTGAAAATTTGGAAAATAGGAGAGAATGTTGTACTTATTGACCCTGCAAAATTTCATGACGATCGGTACATTTTTATTTTTTTATTTTTTTATTTTATTTTTTATTTTTTATAACCAATGATCGGATTTTGTTTAAAAACTATACAGCAACCCGCCTAGGTGGTATGTACATGTGTGCAAAATTTCAGGTCAATCAGAGAAACGGTGCGACCTGTATCGAAGCAGTAACAGAAAAAAAAAAAAAAAAAAAAAACAGACATTCGAGCCATAAGAGTCAAGTGGAGACGCTCGCTACGCTCGCTCAAAAATGTGATTCAAGCATAAATTCACAAATTATTTTGGTCAGTTAGCGCTATCTTTCTATACATTATTAGGATTTATAAAACTAACTCATGGACAACATATATAAAAAATACGGATTATTGCACGTTTGAGTACATAAGCGTTGAAGGCTGAGCATTTTCAGTGGATTGTATGCTATTTAACTATGATTTTCATCCAACTTCATTTTGTCATTGCTAGTATAGAATAACATTTTTAAAGTAGTTCCAACAAACAATACATGCAAATAGTAAAATTGAATGATATTAAAAATGCGATTTAAAGATTTTTGCAGAATAGTCGATTTTATGGAATTTTCAGTTTCAAAAGTGGAAAAAGTGGAAAAGTGCGATTTTCACGTGACAATGAAGACGACGACAATTACACGACGACGACGACGACGAGTTACAATGAAGATTTTACTCCAAGTCAAAAAATTAAAATCTTTATAAAAAACAATTTTTTGTGTATTTTTTTTTTTATGAAGATTTTAATTTTTTGACCTCCAGTGAGTTAATGGAGTAAAATCTTCAATGAATCCATATCAATTATTGTTCATTAGGTCATAAAGTACCTTTTCCCAAATTGTTATGCTTGTGACTTCCAATGAACTATTGTTGCACCATTTCCTTGGACGTTTTTGATTATTTGAACATGTCCGCGTTAATTTCTTTGCTGTCCAGGACAAACAACTTTGCCGAATTAGATTAAATTTTCAGAGAACCATCAAAAACTCTTAAATTATACTTTTCAAGAATATGAGTGCCAGCAAATAAACCTGTAACGTGAAAATCACACTTTTCCACTTTTCCCACTTTTGAAACTGAAAATTCCATAAAATCGACTATTCTGCAAAAATCTTTAAATCGCATTTTTAATATCATTCAATTTTACCATTTGCATGTATTGTTTGTTGGAACTACTTTAAAAATGTAATTCTATACTGGCAATGAGAAAATGAAGTTGGATGAAAATCATAGTTAAATAGCGTACAATCCACTGAAAATGCTCAGCCTTCAACGCTTATGTACTCAAACGTGCTATAATCCGTATTTTTTATATATGTTGTCCATGAGCTAGTTTTATAGATCCTAACAATGTATAAAAACGTAGCGCTTACTGACCAAAATAATTTGTGAATTTATGCTTGAATCACATTTTAGTAAAATTATTTACACTATTTTTGCCATTTCTGCATTTTTTAACAATGAAATCATATGTCCATTAGAAATTAGTTGTAAACAATAGTTAGAACATACAATTACCTACGAATCGGTATAAGAAAAAATAAAATAGGTTAACTGTGTCACGAGCTATGTACATTTTAAGATAGTACCGACTAAGCTTTTCAATGATTGCACATCCAAAAACAAAATGGCTGCTAAAAACAAACGTATACCACAATTCGAAGTGACATCCTCCTTAGAGATGTTTCAAAAGGTGCATACTACCACGTGGTCAAGTCAGATTTGAGTTGTTAAGTGGGTTGAGCCAATTTCGTTGATATCGGTCCTACAGGAATTAGCTCTTGGACTAACTAATGATCGGTATTCATCTCAGCTCTGGTAATAAAGATCCAAACTAAACTAGACCTTCAACAAACTATGCTAAGGATGGGATATAAACTCATGTACACAGATTACAACCACTAAAAAAATTAAGTTTGTATTGTGCTTCACCAGTGCACATTGTACATTGTGCATTTTGTACAAGAAAATGTTATTATTAATATACTTAGGTCAACACACATTCACTAATGAAGTAACGACCTAATGAAGCCGCATCCACTGTAAATAATCCACATGAGATCATAATTAAATATTAACAGTAATGGTACTAATTAAATGTATTTATATTATAAGTAGCTTTATAGCACCACATTGTTGATCCTTACATTTTGTGCAATAACCAAACAGTTTGGTTTTTCACATTTGATAGCAATTCAGAAGCTTGCCAGAGGCATGTCTTTTGATTGCATTACTTTGGACGCTAAATTAGTAGGTAGTTACTTAAAGGATTTTACATAAAATATTACCAACACAACAAAATTCAAAGCATTCATTTTATCCGCATCCCTACCTTCCTCATATTTTAGTGAACGTCAATAATATTTTAGAGCCGGAAACCCTACCCACCAATGAGACGGACAACTCTAAACGTACTCAGGGGAGGTTCTCAGCCAAAGGCTTGGTGTCATTCATCTTCATACAACAGTATTCAAGACAAATCTGTAATACAGGGAGATAAAGACTGAGGTTTCTAAAATGTGGAGGATATTGAGTTTATTCAAACCATGTGTCAACATAAAAGTAAAATTGAAAGCCATAACTTAACAAAGAATTTTATTTTGCCTGGCCATTTTTGTACAATATAGGCCTACAGTGTATTAGCATAGAAATCGTAAGGGAGAATGATCGGCATTCATCTCAGCTCTGGTAATAAAGATCCAAACTAAACTAGACCTTCAACAAACTATGCTAGGGATGGGATATAAACTCATGTACACAGATTACAACCACTAAAAAAATTAAGTTTGTATTGTGCTTCACCAGTGCACATTGTACATTGTGCATTTTGTACAAGAAAATGTTATTATTAATACTTAGGTCAACACACATTCACTAATGAAGTAACGACCTAATGAAGCCGCATCCACTGTAAATAATCCACATGAGATCATAATTAAATATTAACAGTAATGGTACTAATTAAATGTATTTATATTATAAGTAGCTTTATAGCACCACATTGTTGATCCTTACATTTTGTGCAATAACCAAACAGTTTGGTTTTTCACATTTGATAGCAATTCAGAAGCTTGCCAGAGGCATGTCTTTTGATTGCATTACTTTGGACGCTAAATTAGTAGGTAGTTACTTAAGGATTTTACATAAAATATTACTAACACAACAAATTCAAAGCATTCCATTTTTTCCAGAGTTTCCGCATCCCTACCTTCCTCATTTTTAGTGAACATCAATAATATTTTAGAGCCGGAAACCCTACCCATCCAATGAGACGGACAACTCTAGAACGTACTCAGGGGGAGGTTCTCAGCAGAAGGCTTGGTGTCATTCATCTTCATACAACAGTATTCAAGACAAATCTGTAATACAGGGAGATAAAGACTGAGGTTTCTAAAAATGTGGAGGATATTGAGTTTATTCAAAACCATGTGTCAACATAAAAGTAAAATTGAAGCCATAACTTAACAAAGAATTTTATTTTGGCCTGGCCATTTTTGTAGCAATATAGGCCTACAGTGTATTAGCTGAAAATCGTAAGGGAGAATGATCGGCATTCATCTCAGCTCTGGTAATAAAGATCTAAACTAAACTAGACCTTCAACAAACTATGCTAGGGATGGGATATAAACTCATGTACACAGATTACAACCCCTAAAAAAATTAAGTTTGTATTGTGCTTCACCAGTGCACATTGTACATTGTGCATTTTGTACAAGAAAATGTTATTATTAATATACTTAGGTCAACACACATTCACTAATGAAGTAACGACCTAATGAAGCCGCATCCACTGTAAATAATCCACATGAGATCATAATTAAATATTAACAGTAATAGTACTAATTAAATGTATTTATATTATGAGTAGCTTTATAGCACCACATTGTTGATCCTTACTTTGTGCAATAACCAAACAGTTTGGTTTTTACATTTGATAGCAATTCAGAAGCTTGCCAGAGGCATGTCTTTTGATTGCATTACTTTGGACACTAAATAATTAGTAGGTAGTTACTTAAGGATTTTACATAAAATATTACCAACACAACAAATTCAAAGCATTCCATTTTTTCCACAGCCCTACCTTCCCCACATTTTAGTGAACGTCAATAATATTTTAGAGCCGGAAACCCTACCCATCCAATGAGACGGACAACTCTAGAACGTACTCAGGGGGAGGTTCTCAGCCAAAGGCTTGGTGTCATTCATCTTCCATACAACAGCATTCAAGACAAATCTGTAATACAGGGAGATAAAGACTGAGGTTTCTAAAAATGTGGAGGATACTGAGTTTATTCAAAACCATGTGTCAACATAAAAGTAAAATTGAAAGCCATAACTTAACAAAGAATTTTATTTTGCCTGGCCATTTTTGTACAATATAGGCCTACAGTGTATTAGCAGTAGAACTCGTAAGGGAGAGCGTCCCCCCCCCCCCCCCCCCCCAGATCCGGGGCTCCCAGCACTGTGAACTCTGCGGTTCTGTTAGTTATGCCACTGTGCACATCTATAAATCTGTAAATTCAGTTTTCTGCTCTGTAAATAATGTAGGGATGCATTACAATAAAATACAGATTATTGTCAATCGAAAATGTGACTGAATTATCGAACAATAATGTCGGTAAAAATGACGAAAATGTTTCCATCATTAAGTGGTGATCAAAATTGGATGTCTTAAAAAGTCTACACCAAATTCCTTTTGGTTAGAAATAGTGTGAAATCTTTCAGACTCTGTGATCCTGAAATGTCAAATTATAAATTTCATTCAATCAAAATTCAAATACAATATCTGTAGTATGGCAATGTTCTGTAAGTGCTGTTAATTTATGATACAATGTGTTTTGAATAACTTTTGTAAGAAAACATGCAAAATATTTTCATTTTCGAGTATCAAAATGTCAAAATCTATTGAATATTGATAATCGAAAGATAAAAATGGTTAGATATTGTAGGCTTTCACGACCCGTAGAATGGGGGTGGCACATGGGTGGCGCTACCCATGTTGATGGCTTCTTCAAGACTGAAACGTCGAGCAGTGCGTCATCATCCACACGACGCAACAGCCAAGGATCATATAAAAGTCATAAAATTGGTTAGTGTATACATCCCTAAATGTGTGCTAAACCCATGTAACAGAATGGAACAGATTGCATACTGAAACATCCATTTTTCATCTACCTGGGCAAGATCTGCTATGGACTGGCTCCGATAGAATGGATGGCAGATCCTGTCTGCGGGCTCCAGACTTGCCCTCTTCGTCCGCAGGAGAGTGCTGGGTCGCGATGAGGGAGAGGGGTTCTCAACTTCAAGCTGCACTTCGTAAGGTGACGCATAGCTCAAAATAGTCAGCGCATCTTCAAACACCATGTGGCGAAAGCTGATGCGGATGCTGTCTATGCGATCACCTGTAAAACCAAAGTTTTTTTTAAAAACAAAAATACATAGTTTTGTTTATATACCTTTTGTCATACTCTGTTGTTATATTGTTTTTTTTTGCTACTAGTATTTACACTCCAGTATCCCAGTAGTGGTGACTGAGACTGTGGAGAGAATAATAACATGAACTCATCACCATCACCTCCTCAAATCTGAAATAGGCATGACAGATTGTTAATTCATTTCAAATACATTTCCTCAAATACATTATGTAAGCATCCCAACACAATGAACTGTGTTTGAAATCCACAAATAACAGTGAGAACTTTACACCACATGACCCTAGCTGGTCAACAAAGACACACCGATGTTGCCCAGTGTAACCCCACTGACAGCATAAGGGCACCAGGAGATTGCTTTAAAATAGCCAAATGGAATTAATTTCTTACTTTCTCCCCACACTGCCATAGTTACTAATACAACATACTATCTTACCTGGGGTAATGCGTCCTGACTCGGAGGCAGGTCCACGATGTAGTACATCCTTGACGAAGATGCCATCCCGCATGTTGCCACAGATGCTAAACCCAAGGCCCGTGAAGTCGTGGCTGCGAAGAGATACCACATTTACCTGGGGCTCCTGGAAAAACAACAGCGTCAGTCAACTTTTTGTCAAAATTTATTTACACAATACTTAGGAAAATATTTTTTCTGTTGGTCTCAAATTTATAATTAATTCTTCCAAAATTTAAGTTTAGGGATGCAGAACATCTTACAAATATCCATCCAAGAACAAATTAATGAATGTGCAGTTTTTTTTTCTTTTTGTTCGTTTCTTAGACTGGCAAAGAATATATGTCTTGCCTATTCTGTTTACTACTCCCAGCAATGTGCCAACTGGTTTTATCTAAATAACAGTATTACAAGAGGAGACTGATTTTAAATGTAGACATGATTAGGAATCCTTAGACCTAAATATAATATTTCATTATAATAAATCATATTGTCTTGATGTATCAGCACCAAAGCATATCCAGACCAAGGCTTGATTGGCGTAAAATTTGTTGTTTATGTGATAAGCGTAAAATAATTGCGCCAGTAAAGTTGTGTGTGTAGTGTGATCTAACAGATGCCCATAGAGTATAAACATTTTATCAGCACAAATGCTTATTCCTCAGCCTCTTGCTGGTTCATATGAAATCAATATGTATTATAATAATATCCTGAGTTCTGACTGACAAATGT
Organism: Sweltsa coloradensis; assembly: GCA_024449915.1. NCBI lineage: Eukaryota > Metazoa > Arthropoda > Insecta > Plecoptera > Chloroperlidae > Sweltsa > Sweltsa coloradensis. The sequence goes on from JAMZAV010000964.1 coordinate 111,327, forward strand.
ATTGAATCCCCATAACCATAATCAGTTACAGTACATTGAAACAATAATAATAAACATATAAAAAGGAAGGTCTATTTTCAAACTATGAAAAAGGCCTGAAGTACACTATGTTGATCATCGGATAGAACTTGAGGGGGAGAGAATTATCTGATCTTATGCAAAACGATTCATAGGCCTAAAATATAAATGTTGTTTTCTTTAGAAAAAAATCATACGCTGTATTAAAGTTTTGGAATTTTTTTGTAAAAATATATTGTTATATGTTCAGTAAAATAATATTTCCAACACCAAAGCAAATTTGTTCTAATATACTCTCTCAAAAGGTGCTGGCAAAACACGAAAACTGCCTCTCATCTCGTTGATTACTTTCCTTGGCCCGACTAATTACACCCATGTAGTAATTATAGACTAAAATCAGGTTGATACTGGGCAGGGTCCGCACAAATATGAGCAATGTAATTATGATTCTTGCGTACAACAAAGTGCTCCCATTCGGGGCCTCGAGTCTGGCTACCCGACACTCGATGGCCGAAGTTCAGTTCAGGGCACCTTCTGTTTCTGTACCCATCATTATCGAGGATGGGCGGGCCATTGGAAATCAAGTAGCTACGTCCTTGGTACAATAGCGTGCCTGCCGATCTCGGCTTGCGCCTAGGGACAAGTGTGCTGGACCACGGTGTCACATATCGTCGGACGCTCCTCCGTGCACTGGTTATATTAGAATGGATTCACGGCCAGGCGAGTAATAACGTATTTTTCAGTTGGAGGGAGGGGGGGGGGGGGTGAAGGTAGTAGGGGATGGGGAGAAGAAAACCCATACCCGACAGATATAACACTGCTTTTGAATGAACGGTTGTCATTATTACCTCACTCAATTCGACATCCAAGAAAATCGATAAGCGTATCATAATATATACGACGGACACATTCAATTGCAAGATAAAGTGGATAGAGGCAGTTGCATGCTAAGTGGTGGGGACTCCGGAGCCCCTCCAGATCCCAAACCTCGCGCTGAGCGCCGACTACGGTGCACCGAAGACCTGATCCTCTTGACAAACTTCAAGGGTTCCAGCCTCTTCAAGCCAACAATCCACCTCAGACTTGCAGAAGTGTGAGTGTGTAATGTAGTTTTGGAATGCCGGTAAGTATAATGTATTGTTTGCCCACGCGCAATGTTGGCAATATGTTTTTAAAGATTATAGCTCAGTGCCTGCCTGCCTCACCGTATGTAACAACATTCTTGGGAGCATGCTTTGTTTGTTTTGTTAGACTAACTGATAAGATGCTTGTTTTGCATCACCTTCATAAATACGTGGTCGTTTTCCACTCCCAATGGCTACAACTTTGCACCGTACATATCCCTGTCTGACTCGACTTGTAGCTATAATAATATATTGTAACTATCTCTGACCTGACGTTTTGTCTGATTGTGGTTGTTGCTGGTTGTTGACATACTATAACGATGTAAACATCCCTTGTAGTAGGCGCGGTTCAAGCCCCCGTTTTTGGGGGGCAGCCCAACTATAAAATTTAGAACGACCTTGATGGGTTTTACCTCAGAATTGACCCACAGGTCATTTTTAAATTTGTTCTTTTTAGAATGTGTATTTTCGGCTACGAAAATTCTGGGTATTTCAAAGTCGTTAATTATGACATTTTTCTCCAATTCAATGATTTTTTAAAATTTGCATTTGCGATCACAAAAACAACAAGGTAAAGAAATTCTTTCAACGTGCAAGTTGAAAAAACTTTGCTATTTGTGTTATCGGGAACTCATGTAACACAAGGATGATCTAATGAAATTATTTTAATTGAAGGAGACAGAGGTAAATTTTGTACACAAAAATCAGAATCTATCTAACAAAAAAAACATAGAATTCAGGGGCCTGGGCCTGGGCACATATCATGGCACATCACAAGGAACATGTTTGTAATGTACCGTGTTCAAGATACAAGGCATTAAAAAATTGCTATAAATCAATAAACAAGCTGGGTACGGGTGTACTCAAAAAGGGAGAGAATTAAGCACACACATCGTCGAAGACGAATACACAAATGAAATAATACCTTTCTTTCCACCGTTCAAATCTCGTTGTTGGAGGCGGTGCCGAGTATAAAGAGGGATACACAAATTAAAATACGTTACTGTTCGTGCATTTGACTCGTTGATGGCGGAGGGGCCGGGCATTGCTGTTAACTTTGGATCCCGCTCGCTCTACCCCTATGGTCACCAAAACTATTTTCTATCATCCTTGTTCAAGGACGTCAGCAAAAAGCGCATGCCAATCGGAGGTCGTGTTCTGTTTTTTAACGTGATACGTGACACAGGCACGGACGGTCGGAAAGACGAGGTGCGATGTGATAGGATCAGTACTATTTATAACTCCATGATAGAATGACCGGAGATTTGAACAGGGCATTTTGGAATGAATATAAGACTACAAATAAATGATCATGAAATCGACGATTGGCGGTATTTAATCATGCATAATACCTTTGTGTATAGAACCTACTCAATGATAACGTTTCACTAAAAGTAACCTGCAGCACTAGCAGACAGTTACTTACAGGTACACGAACTGTACCTATAGACGCTGAGTGTTGATTGCAATAATGCTTCTAAGGCGTAGTCCGTTTAATATTCTGGCCACAGCAACACTCGATCCAAGCCTAGCTAGTGGTGTGTTCAGGGACGATCACAGTGCACGGGCTTCAGGATCAGGGGTCAAAGCTGAAGGTGATAAACGCGTCGAGTGGTCAGGTAGTCTTTAAGTTTTAAAGCATGCTCTCCTAAAAATGAGAAGATCCCTTCACAACAACAGGAAATCAAAGGTTTGAAATGAAACTGTTATTTTCAATCATCAGGATGGAAATTTTTCAAAGTTGCCTCTGTATACTCAACAATAATTTTGAAAATTTCCTCAGCTTTTTTTTTTAACGTATAAATTTATCTATTGAATTCTTTATATTATGTATAGTAGGTTAGTAAGTAATTGAGTCAAATATTTTCAAGTGGTCGTCCTGCCAGTGAAATTACTAAAATAGGCGTTGCACATAATGGGGTGTAGTGTAACCTACTTCGTATTGTACTGAACGTGTGACACAAGTGTAACGTAACAGGTTGTTTGTTCCTGACTGACACGACATTACATTACATTACATCATATCCTCACAACTTGACAAGTTGGGTGGGTGTTCACTGTTCACTGTTCTGCATAAATGACTCGAACTTCACACGAGAGCACGTCACTATTACACAAACGAGATGTTTCTTTCATCGTTATAATATGGCAAACAGCTTTTACTGATTTGCGTTTGAACTTATTATATTTCTCCCGAAATCAAGTGCGCCGTGTAAAGTATCATATAAAATACAGAGAAATGTGTAATGTACATGAGCTCCACTGAATCTGCTGGCGGACATTCAACGACACTCTGTTTAGCTCCAGAGAGGAGATTTGGAAGACCTTGCAATCAACTCGACGCCTGTGCATTGGTTTTCCAAAATACCAGGCTGTGATCCTTGTTTTTGTATTTAACAAAACGTAAACACACTTTATTCACTTTGCAAACAATCAGAAGCACTCTCTTCTAGCCCATTTCTTGTTTCGTTCGTTCCCCTTGTAACACACACCTGAGCCCGGGGAGGGTGGCATTGTTCGGTTGTATCATAGATATCTTAACACCTATAGTAGGCTAGATTAGCAGTCTCCAATACCTCCGCACAGGCGCGAGCGTACCAAATTGAAGCGTCAATCCCAACCATTTAAAATGGCGGTTTGGCGTTTTAATTTATGCTTTTTTTGCAATGAAGTATTTTACTGGATTATTTGATATGGTTTTAGCTTGTGCAGCATAGTATTGAACAAACAGAAACAATGCAAAGTTATTGCATAAGTTAATTTAGTAATCATTTGGTGTTAAAGTCTAATATGCTCACCTGTCAAAACTGGCGGCCATCTTTAAAAATATTTTTTTCGATTCATGGCTCCCATCTAATTAACATGCAAACTCACCCATTCAAGATGGCTTCCAATTGTACCGGAAGTGGACCGCTGACTGCTAATCTAGCCTATTATATGGGATATCTATGGGTTGTATGCAGATTACGGCGACGATGACGAGGGCACACAATATGATCGTACTTACCCCAGGAAACGAGTCGTCGAGAGCCCTCCGCTTCTCGTTGCGTGTACCAACAAGGGCGCCAAGAGGGCTCCAGGCAGACCATCGACTCTGAAAGAGATCACGCACGGAATGATAACATTGCCCATCTCACCTCGCACTGTCTGTTCTGATGGGTAATTTATTATAAATTACCAAGAAATTCATATTAATTTACCTTATTTTCTGACTTGACCGGTTCTTTCTCGTACACACCCTTTCCTATCGGAGTTCCATCTGAAAACAAAAAACAAGTTTGATCTGAATTAATGAAATTCCTGGCGTGCGAATTATCGCGCTGTACCAACTATGGCGTGTCGACTGAATCAGTGCAATGTCTTATTGGATGAACTAGTAACAATAGCGGCATCACTTATTATTGTTATTAGTATGTGTGTGAAATTGTTTTTTGCGAATGCTGCAAGATATTGTATTACCGCCGTACCGTGCCGTGACGTCACTGAGGTCTCAGTCTCACGCTCGATTGTCTCGATGAGCCAAGGTAGAAATATAAAATACAAAATAGTACACCGCTCAACAACGACAAAAAGTAAACAGGGGAACCGGTGGCCTTCCTGACAGGTTTGTTAGATTGGTTTACAGGCGTGCCAACATTGGTCATTATGTGTCACTTTAGACTAGGGATGTAAATACTGGAAGTGGAGGGACTGACCCGTGCTGGACAGATCTAGCCATTAGTCAAGTGGGGGAACGGGGATTTCTCACGTCGCGGTCGTCTTTGTCATTCTTCGCATCTTAGACGCAGTCGTTTTTTGCTTGTCGTCAAGACGAGTGTCCCCGACGTCTGCCAAAGCTCGCCTCCAGTTTCGGGGAGCAATATAAAAGGGTAATGACTCTTGCTTTACACATTCAAGTCAAGCCAATCTGATGTTACCAGTGATGTGAACACTATTCTTTCCTCGGCCACTAGATAAGTTTAAATCCGCATAATGTACTTCTTTACTAATTGAAACTATAATTGTTTAACCTCAACCATAATACCATTGAGTATAGAACGTTATTCAGTGATAATACACTATTAATGATGATTATGCTGACAAAAGCACACACCAAACCATCATCTACTTTAAACACAAACACTGATCCGAGGCAGACGACACGAGCCCATCACCAATGGCAACTTAAGGAATAATTACGTTTTACTTACATTACATATAGACGTATCCTAAGAAATTACAAAAAATAAATTTGTGATTTGATGATTTATTTTTAGTAATATTACGCTTGCACCATGCATTTAACACAGGGGGGGCAAGCAGGGGGGCAAGCAATTTTTTTTTTGGGGGGGGGGTAAGTAGTCCTTCCGTAGCGCCGCCACTGGTCTCACGTTGCAAAGAGGGAGGACGGGAGGATCAACGAACTGTCAACTCTGCAACAACAGGACGCGAGTTCAAACCCCAGGAAAGGAAAACATTTAATGACAAAGCCTATCCTTCAAATAGTGTACGGAAATTTATCATCAAATTCCAACTCGCAACCTTCTCGTGGTTTGGCCCGTGATTAGGGAGGTCTTTCTCCCTGAAACTAATGGCGAGCTCTGGGTTGTCGTCGGGGACTTTCCCCTTCCCTTTGACTACCTCCCCGACGGCGACGACAATGACAACACGGACGGATGATGACACAGACGGAGACGACCACGACGTGGGGGAACCCCTGCCCTCCCCATATGCTTGTGGCTGGTTCTGACCAGTACAGGCCTGTCCACCCCTTGTCCCCCGTGTCATCCCTTACGTCCCTCCCTTCGTCTCGATTAGCCAAGTTGCATAAATATGAGACGTTAAGCAATATCAAATCCAATCCTGAGCTCGTGGTTAAATTTTCGCAAACCTCCATGAGTGTGATCCCCTATTACCGCAGAATAAATTACATACCACAATGTAGCCGTTGCTTCTGTTGTATGTATTATGACGACGAAATTAAAAACGCAACGAGCATTAAGTTTCTAGCTAATTGCGATACATTGGTCGTGGACAAGATGAAACACAAGACGGCATGAAATAACAAAAATAAACTATGTAATTCTATTTATCTCGGTCACACCCTTATATGACTTCTTCGTCCACACTGTCAATTACTATGCGCGAGGGTATAGCTAGCACTTTCTCTCTCTGTGTTCTATGTATGTACGAATGTATGTACGTGTCTCCAGACGTGTGCTAATGCCGTACGAATACTACGATGGAAAACAAAACGACGCAAGGATTCGTCAAATCAAATCATGACGTTTAAAAGCTAATAACTTTTTTTTTAATGTGGGTCCTAGATGTCGTAATCCAAACGATGGTTTAGTGATCTGTTGTATGTTACGATGAAAGAGAAGGGAACAGTAAAAGATGAGTAAATAATTACTGTACTATCAGTGAAAACGACCTCGGAGTATCGAGTCCTACCCCAAGCTGACCACCAGATTTTATTATTTACCTTTTTCACGATTTCAGCCATCACAATTCACACAAGGTTTTATTTAAAAGCCATGATGTGTGCGTGTATGACAAAAAGTTGAAGAAGAAAACTAAGTAATGGTTTTTGCACGACATTTTTAATACGGTTCTATAGTCTTTCTCTGTGTCTTCATTAAAAACAACATTGAAAGTCAATTTTTTTATGATATAAAGGGGGGCGGAAGCAGTGCGTAGCGCCAATACTGCCACACGTACTGCCATATCAAGCGTTTATCGAGCACCCCTAACTCCTCTTAAAGGGTTACCCCCCAAAATGATTTTGTACAACATAATCTATAGCATAATTACACGAAAATTACAGTTTAAAAAAATATCTTCTAACTGTGATTTTGCACAATTTTTAATATTTTTTTATCCTAAAATTGGAAAAAAAATCGTTTTGGGAAATTTCTTAAATCGGATTTAACCTGCTAATTTTTCGTTCCACATAGATACTAGTGCATATTACCAATCTAAAATGGCACTTTACAACATTGTGTTATATGGAACTGTGCACAAATATACACTCAAACACGCACAAATATGCATTCCAAAATCATGCACCCCTTCTTGGTTATGAGCATATTTTGAACGAACCACTTGCCCAAATTACAAAACAAAATATATAAAGTTACAGAAAAGGCTGTCGAGTTCGTCATTTTTTAAAAATCAAAATCCTCCAAGGTAATGGGGCAAAAAGTTCGTCCCATGTTATTTCTAATGGGAGGTTTTTGCCGATGGGACCTAGCTCGAAAATTACCAATTTTGACAATTCTTTTTCAGGTCATAGTAGACACAATAATTGTACTGTTACTTTGTAAATACATCACTAGTTAGCCTGAATGAAATATATTTTTTGAGTTTAGCGGGTGAATACTCCTTTAACCCATACCCAGGGTTAAAAATGTACAGGGATCCAGCCTGAAAAGGGACATGGAAATACATTTAACTCAAACAAACAAACAAAATATATAAACGGCGGGCATTCGTTTGCCTTGGTCGTCGAATTCCAGTGATGCAATTGCAACACCATAACAGTGGACGCCATATTTCACCTGGCGGCATCGAGCCAAGCTCGTGCGGGAATGTGGGACATGGTAATCAGCTAATCGCATGTGCGCAAGCATTGTCTTCGAGCAGCAAATCTCTTGCCGGTTATCACCACCTCGCCTTCAAGAGAACATCACAATCATATTGTTGTCTGTACAGAGTTCTTGTTGTCGCACTAGCACTCAACTCAAGGTTCCAAGTCCTCACGCCGATGCGACGCGTGCATTGAAACCACAAACTGTGTGTGAGGTCTTATTGTGGGTGGCGTGGACATAGTTGCGAAAATAGAAGGCTATTTTGTGCCCTTGGGTATCTAATTCGCGTACCAATAACGTAGTCTGTGAACGCATGTCAGCTAATTTCTTGGGCACATAATGTAAAACATGCATTAGCAGTGGCGCCCCTTGGGTATGCGTGATGTGCAAGTATATCAGGGCTATCTATGAGTCTATGGACCAGTGGTGACTTCAATTTATAGACAAAAGTGTAAGCACGCACCACGTAGAAACAAACACCATTCGAATGATTTTTTATGATGAGATGTGGACCTGTATTTATGTCTTCTAGTTCTAGCCTAGATTTTTAATTTTACCATAACAAATAAATGTGGAGCATATTATGTGCACACATTAAAGAATCGGAAGTAAACTAATGAACTAAACTGTTTTGTTGTTTTTTTCAAAATAAAATCAGTTACAAAAATCCAGATTTCTGGATTGATTTCCATATAGTCAATTACACCTACGGGAGTGTTTGGTGTTTCCCGATTAATGAAATTGAGAATGAATAGTTGGAAAGATACGTCAAAGGCAAAACTATCAAGGGCCGTTCGTCTCCACCAGCACCTGCGAGAGACAGTCTCGTGATTGGTGTCATACTTCCCAGGGGAACTGAGACCGGTATCGAACGTAAGACTCACCTCTGAAGCAAGGGTTGTCGAAGGCGTACTGGTCACCGAGGTCGGCCCTCTCCGGATCACCCACCAGTACCAGGTGTTTACCTGAAACAAACAAACGAGACGTCATCAAAACTCCTCAACGCCCACTTGCCACAGAACCTGTTCTTTTATGGCAGCTCTACAGTAACAGGCATATCTCGAAACGAGCGAAACGACGTCATTTTGTACAAGAACGGGACCCGGTTGAGGAGTCGGTACCCGTAGGTCATCGTTTCAAGCTGGACCCTCAAAGCGTCGACCACAAAGTAGCTGGTTAGGCGCGAATAACGGAGGTATAAATATTTTTGTAGGGATGCCCGCACTGTAGGGTACACATCCAGATTTAACCGGTGTGACCCTAACTATATTTGTAATATGTGACCAACCAAATACAAAATTTGTAAAAAAAAAAAAACGGCAGCCAGCTCTCTTCAAAAGTTCTTCGGCTGTGAATGCTGTGAGATATAAAGTTGAGCCAAGCTTTTTATTCTTCTCCCTAGTTTCGTTTTAAAATAAGTAAGATCATTTCGCTGTTGGACGAGCGCCAAGCCAACGATTTTTGTGGTAAAAAATAAATTCTTAAACTCGAAATCTCAAAAAAATGGCTTGGCCATTGAATTTGAATCATGCCAAGAATTTATTATATTTAAATTAAAATTGTACGTTTTTACCACAAAATTGTTAGGACTTGGCGCTCAAGGCAAGGCGAAAAATTCTCCCATTTTAAACTATGGGAGTATGCGATAGGACCAAAAATCTGGAAATTACTATTTCTCACACTTTTCAGGAAGACTTTACAGGAGAGTTGTTGCCGTTTTTTTTTTTACAAATTTTGTATTTGAGTTGGAAATTACTTTTGTTTGGTGTTCTTCCCTTACCAGGGTTGAAAATGAATTTGATCCAAAAAGTTGTTTTTACATTTTTGAACCGGACCCCCACAAAATATATAAAAAAGTCATAAATACATTTGTTATTTCGAAATTCCGATCATTGCAAACACGATAACAGTGGGGGACTGCCATATTTCACCTGCGGCATCCAAGCCAAGCTCGTGCCGGAGATCGACGACATGGTAATCAGCTAATCCAAATGGAAGCGATTTTTTGAATAGGCAAATTCTTGACGTTCAACCACTCGGCATGGAAGGAACACCTCGAGTTGACTGTACCAGAGATACAAGTTGTCGTACAGAACTCAACTCAATTCCAATTTGCTCGTTGCTAGACCGATCAAAGCGTGCAGTTGAAACCACAAACTGAATGTGGAGTAAGCTTTTGTGGGTAAGTTGAACAATAGTTGCGAAATCGCTAACCTGTGCCCTTCGGTGTACAATTCGCGTACCAAAACGAGTCTTGAACGCATAGCAGCTAATTTCTGGCACATAATGTAAACAGCATTTAGTGGCCACTTTGCAATTACTACGGCCTGGAGTATATAGGGCTTTTTTCTATTGATTATGGACCAGTGGTACTCAATTGCCAGACGTGTATAGCACGCACCACTAGAGAACACACCATTCGAATGTTTTATATGATGAAGATGATAGATATTTTTTTCACTTGACAGTAAGTTAGTATACTCTTTGAAATTGTGATTAGTCGTACCTTAACTAATTATAAAGTGATAGTAATTATAATGATATACACATGTTAGAAAAAAAGTATTCGATTTGAAGCATTGATATGTTTGATTGATATGTATATGATTGATATAGTTGATATATTTATATATATATATGATAATTCATTAATTGATTTTATATGTACATGTTTTGGTTAAAGTAGGTAGATGCAAAATATAGCATCGCTCTATGTTAAGAACTCATATATATAAAGTATAAAGTGGATATAAAGCAATTTGATGTTTTGTGATAAATTGCTATGCACAGATGAGAGTGACCTGTATTATCTTCTAACCTTGATTTTTTTTTCTCCGTACATAAATGTGAGCCATATTATGTGCACACATTAAAGACTGAAGTAAATACATAACTGTATTTTGTTTTTAAATAAATCAGTTTACAAAAATCCAGATTCTGATTGATTTCCATAGTCCAATTACACCAAGGGAGTTTGGTGTTTCCCGATTTAATAAATTGAACGAATGTTGGAGTATACGTTCTAGGAATTTCAGGACAAGACGCGTTCCACCACCCTGCGAAGAAGTCTCTGTTGGGTCTACTTCCAGGGAACTGAACCGTATCGAACTAGACTCACCTCTGAAGCAAGGGTTGTCGAAGCTACGTCACCGAGGTCGCCCTCTCCCGGATCACCCACCAGTACCAGGTGTTTACCTGAAACAAACAAACGAGACGTCATCAAAACTCCTCAACGCCCACTTGCCACAGAACCTGTTCTTTTATGGCAGCTCTACAGTAACAGGCATATCTCGAAACGAGCGAAACGACGTCATTTTGTACAAGAACGGGAGGTTGAGGAGTCGGTACCCGTAGGTCATCGTTTCAAGCTGGACCCTCAATTCGTCGACCACAAAGTAGCTGGTTAGGCGCGAATAACGGAGGTATAAATATTTTTGTAGGATGCCCGCACTGTAGGGTACACATCAGATTTAACCGGTGTGACCCTAACTATATTTGTATATTGTGGATAGGACAATTGTGAAGGGATGTTCGAGGGCTAAATCCCTTGCATTCGCATTAACAACTGAGGAAAACCTCGGAAAAAACCTTGAGTCAGGATTGCCGGACTCGAAGGGATTCGAACACGGGACCTTCTGAATCAGAGTCTAGCGCTTAGCGCTCGAGCCAACACTGTCGGTATCAGGAGGTATGGATAGAAGAAGTAACCCGAATCCGATGTGTAGACACTAGACAGACCTACGTACATTTTATCAATCTAGATTGTCCTTGTCCCCTAGTAAACAATGAACATCAGTGTCGATCTGCCCGAGTTCGTGTTTTTATTTTTGTATTTATTTACATAAATGCTACGATTGAAACACCTTGTTGACAAGAACAATAATTTCCAAATATATACGTAGTACATGGAGGCGTTGTTACAAAGCAAGCATTGAAAGGGATTTCTGTCGAAGAAAGCCATGACCGAAATAAAACAAATCCAGGCTTGAACCATCAAGATGAAATTGCACAGTACACACTCATCACTCTTGACATCATTTGTCTTATGTTTTGTTATTTTTTTTTAGACAACATCTTTACAAATGAGCTTGAAATGACTACACCAGACTTTCTGTTCAACCACAAACGAGACTTGGTGTTTGGATTTGAAAGGGTTTTGAATAGAATTCAGAAATCGAGCTTTTCTCATGCACTAAACGAGTAGCTAGCAGAAAGCATGGGAAATAGGATGGACGCGCAGAGAAGCCAATGGGGCAATAATACGCACACTCATCTAGAGATGAATGAAATGTTGCCTGGCCTAAACGAAACAGACCTGCGCTTTTGTTTCTGATGGGAACACAACACGCCAATCTTTTCTCAAATTTATTTTGCCATTAACTGGCACAAGCTGTATGAATGAACCATTCAATTCAAAATGGTTATTGTTGTTGGAATTGCTATCGCAAAACAAATACATTAAAATAATATTTACGTACTTTATTATGAATCGTGACCAGGAAAAGTGGATTTCACTTTCATAGGCGGGCAAACGATAAAAACATGTGATATAATAAATAAAATAAAATAAATAGGCAGCATAACAGATATTTTGTAGCGTCAATAGTCCAGACTCCAGGGTTCGTGTTCCGGAATTCTGGCTAGTAATTCCGAGAGTTTATTTAATTAAATCGTAGCATGCAATCAACCTCAAATAAGAAACAGTAACAATCGCATTGAACGACCCTACCCTATAATACTAACAGCAAGAAACGATCGACCCCTGATGAACTCCCTACTCATGCACAGACTTCTACCGAGTACAGGCCTCGCAGCCAAAATTTCTCCATATAAGATTACAAGCACTCTGCACATTGTTTACTTCTTACATAGGTTTGGGATGGGCGTGGCATGATCGTCGTCACAAATTGATGCGTGCTATCAGTCTCTTATGTGCACGCAACATCACATTACGACTTTGTTTTGTTTTATTGACTTCCCATATAATTACTACTCACGATTGTGAAACTACCTCATTGACAAATAAAAAAGTAAAAGCAGAATCTCCATCCCAAAGAAGTTTGTCTGTGTCAAGCAATGAAGCTGATCGAATCGCTTGTTTCTCCCATGCATGTGGACTCGTAAACATGGTTGGTTAGGTAACCTTTCATTCGCAAGTGCAATGGCAGCGTAAACCTAAACCCGGAACAAACAGAAACTCATCGCGTTTATTTGTAGAAGATCACTTGGAATCTTGAACGTTGTCCACTAACGATTATTTTTAAATACATCCTTGTTAGCAGGTAGAAGACAAGACACCTGTTGATGCAATCATGTTTCATGTTATGCTGTGGAACCATTTCCTGCTCAAAGTTATTGCAAATGTGAGAAAGATGAAATATTCACATCGATGAGAAACCATTGTTATAGCATGTAATTCTATAAAGTCTCACGTTAATATATAACTAAGCTGAGGCAGACAGACAAGCACGCATTGCACTCAGCGCTCTCGAGATTTGAATCCTGAAAGATGAAAATTAAATGTTAGTAATTTGAAAGCTAATTGGCGTTTCAAGTATGGGGAAATGTTGGAGACCGAAGGCGATCAGAGGAAAAGCCTGAGGCGCGGCAGCTCCATTCTTACATTCCTTACTAGTCAGACATACGTGAGCCTCATAGCAATCACTGTTGGCCACCGTAATCAACAGCTGACAATATATTATGCGTATGATTCGTCAGTCAATCTGGGAGGTTTCGTGCTAGCCTTGTGGTAGAAGGTTTTTCGTTTCTTCACTCAATGCTATATCTAGCGCTTTAAAGTTAGCAAAACATTAGGACTAATTGGATGAGTGAAACGAAGGCTCAATTTGACAACACTGGACAAAAAACTTAGTTATTTTGTGTTTGTTTGCTCTCCCTCCAACGGACAAACGGTTTCTCCGATCTTGGTGAAATTTTCTGGACACGTTCGAAATCTTTTAACATAGGCCTAGACCTGCAGTTATGTAATACAATAGGAAAATGATTTATCGTGAAAATCGCACTTCTATGATTTTTTAGGACTTCACAAACATTTCTTGGCTGAATGGAGTGATTTTGAGTAACATAGCAGCAATACAGTTCTCATGAAAATCGCGCTATTACGTTTTTGCTAAGCAAATGAAACAATGTTGAAACGTTGAAAACTTGTTTGGGATGGGACGTTTAAACGTGTAAACGTTTAGTGGACGGTTGGAGGTTATTAAATTCGCAAAACGTTTAGTAAAAAAAACATATGTTATTTCGTTATCTCTTTCGGAGTCTACACAAACACGGGCTAACAAATTAGGCCGATAATGTTCTAAAAGTGCATACTTTTGGTGGAGGTGCCGGGTCCCAGGCTGTATTAAAACATATAGTCTGTTGCACATTGTGGAAGTGCCGTGTCATTAAATGCGAGAGTGAGAATAAAACCATTGTTAATTATTCGTCGGCAGGTCATAAGTACAAAATTACAATTTTTGTAAACCTAGGCTTCCGCGCCTAACCTATTTATTATTATTATTTTTTTCTTTTTAGAAAATAGGCTTGAAAACGTTTTAAACGTTTAACGCGATTATTTAAAAAGGACGTTAAACGTTTGGGAAAATTAAACGCTTTTCATCCTACCCAAAGTCGAATAGTCTTTGGTGGAGGTGCCGGGCTGGGTTAGATATCGCCATTTATGACGTGGTCATACTGACAATCTTCCATCGGAACTTTGTTGTGCAAAAACAGCTGTAAGAATAATAATAGGTAAAATTGATGGAAGGAAAACATGTTCAGGGGACATTTAATAATATATTTCTTTATTCCTGTTTCCAACGTATAAGTCGGGTCAGGGCTCAGGGGGGGCCTGACCAGTAACCACCTGTTTTCTTGGGCACAAGCCTTCTCCTTCAATTTATTCGTCTTCTATTTCTTCTGATATATTTTATATAACCTATCTGGAAGCCTATTGTAATAAAAGTGTATTATTTTTATGTGAGCTAGGTTTAGTATATTTTATATTATTATGTAAAAGACGTGTTTAAAAATTCAATTATATGTTCGTTTGTATTCATATTTAAATATTTCTCACCGGCCTAAGGGTCATCCTCATCGTGCACTTTATGTTGATTTATAGATTTTCAAATAACAAAAATTATATTTTCGTAAAATTATTGACCCTATATATTACACTCTCATAATGTTCAGATAGATAGTGACAAATATTTCCTGGCGTTACAAATACGAGCTATACACGTATACCACAGCAGTCAATCCGAATTGACTGAATTCGGTTTGAGTTCGATTCGGTTTTTCGAAACGACTTCCTCAATCCTATTTCGATTCGAATTGAAGTTGTTGTTGTTGCAGTTTAAAAAGATGCTACAAGATTCTATAAATAGCACTTGAAAATACTATGTACACGTATCTCTACCTACAAAGCTAACGTAAATATAAAGCCTAATGCCATTAAACATGATAAAACATGTAAAATGGAAATCGCTAAAGTCCCGCCGCTATGAGTGAGCTTTTTAAGTTTTTAGTTTGCGTGGAATCTTTACTTTTGCAAGTGTTTTGCTTTGGGTGCCTATGTATTGTAGGTGATTGTTGTCATGTTTCTTTTGTTACTTGTCAATGTTATTATTTACCGTAAAAAACTTATATTAAAAGCTTTATTTCTAGGATTCTGGCTAATTTTTCCAACTTTTTCTTTCTAAAAGGTACTACATCACCGTAACCTTAATGTCCATGTATAATATGATTGTTGTAGCCCCACCCGTTTGGTCAGAATCGGTCCAAATGGCACAAAAATTTCACACTAAACCGTAAAAATCTCATATTAAAAGCTTTATTTTTCTGGATTCTGGCTAATTTTTCAAACTTTTTCTTTCAAAAGGTACTACATCACCATGACCTTAATATCCATGTATAATATGAACGTTGTAGCCCCACCCGTTTGGTCAGAATCGGCCCAAATGACACGAAATATCGCACTAAAATCGAAAAAATCGTAAAAGTACGATATTCATGAGAAATATTTCTTCGATTGTACCCAAAAACAATACACCTCTAAGTTTAAAGATTTCGAAGATCCCCTCCAATTTTCATCAAGATCGCTTATGCCGTTTTCCCGGAATCCTGCTAACAAACAGACAAAAATACAAAAAAAAAACATTGGAGCTAAATTTTTTGGGGGGTCAGTGAAATAGAAGTCTTCGCTTCGCTCATCCAACAACGCCTGCCTAATAATGGTATTCACTGAAATCTAAATCTCTAAGACAGTGTTGACTGTTGATCCGTATTGAACTGTATATCAAGCAATTTACTCAAGTCAATCCAATTTGGAAAGTGGATTTGAGTGCTGTGGTATACGTAGTGATAGTTGAGAGTTGCTCAAAGCGTTTTCTTAGGCCTGCCATCTACCTATATTTGCACTGCTAGTTTTTGTCAACCTGTGGCTTGTCCAATGATTCAGCCAGGTTTAAACCTATATTTATTTTGGCATAGCAACTATAGCTACTTTAATGTTCGTGAATAACGGTCCGTAAACCTTCACCGTCAAACCTCTCCGCATGCAAGGATTTGGAAACACATATAATAAACGAATCAATTAATACCGGATTATAAACCTCTATTTAATTCACTTTTATTTACGCACAATTGTCATTTGTCTCGTGTACTGCACATGCTTTTATTATTCCCATCAGTCACAGGTACGCCACAGTCACAGGCTCACGATTACGCCGAGTATGACTTCACTGTGGTACATTCAAATAGTTCAGCTTTATTACTATATTTACTGTATTATCGGACCACTCACGACTCAAGAGTTGCATTTACATCCGTTACCATTACCAATGTTAATATGGTGGTATTATGGTTAAGTAATACCATTGAGTATATAACCATGGTAATACCATCGTCTGTGAACTTGGCAGGCCCAACACTAATACCTGCACGACAGTATAATATTGTCTCTCCCTTTAATTCCACAACACAAACACAAGATGATTTGCATTTTTTTAAACTTTCTCCTTCAATGAGGAGCCAACTTCCAATTCATTGTTAACAGTTTGTAATGGCCTTACAAAAATACCGTACTTAGTGATGCTAGGAACATTGATAGAAACGTGAATTGTGGTTGCGACTTTGTGTGTTGAATTATGATTCTCTGACTTGATAGAACGGAAAGAAGGCAACTTCTCACACACGATACCTCGGGCCACACCCAGCACCGACGGTGTTGCGAATACGTTTTTTACTGGTTCCACTGAGAAGCAAATTAATTGAGATAGGGCCTACCTTACTCTTGGTTTATTTTGCTCAGTCGATGGTTATATCAAACTTTTTTTTGCATCAAAAAGAAAGAAAATGGATCCGTGTATTTAAAGCCGAGATGAATTGCGAACTCTCATTCATTAACGTATAATGGAAGGGAAATAAGAATATCTTGTGCATATACTTGATAGATTGTATATAGTGAGGTCGACATATGAAAACGTATCAACATCTGTATGTTTTAATTTCTATAAAATATCATTTCTTTGCAAAATAATAATTTAGAAAAAGTTAAGAATCAGAGGCAGCCCTTATCACTTTTTACTTAAATTTACTGTTCCAAAATGAAATTGAAGATAATTGTTTCTGTTACTGCCGTTATAAGGTTTTCAATAACAATGACGAAGTCGGAAGCAATTCTTGTGGTTTTAACAACAATGACGAAGTCGGAAGCAATTCTTGTGGTTTTAACCCGTATCACACCAGAAAACAACCCCCCCACCCCAACAAACGTAGAGGATCGTACGCGCCCCACCTAGCCCTAGTATGTGTGCATACTCAAAAGGCCCAACTGTGGAGTTGTTGCGAAGCCAGCTGTCAAGAAGTCAACTATTCCATTTATGAGTATAACAGCAGTTTTGTTCCTTTCTACTCGAACTGGTGGACTGTTAACTCTTTGTAGGGCCGCCGTGACATGTGTAGGCAATGAACGATGGCACACATAACATAACCCATACCTGCTCCGCCACTTTCACCTCTCTTAGGAATGTCTATCATAATATCTGGTCTGTAACCCTGTATGGTACACAACCTCGTCTCGTTTGTGTTTTACCTAACAGCATCAGGCGTCAATCAAACAACCGAACGAAGGCAAAACGAATTGCAACAACCAAACAAATTGTGCAAAAAGGACGATACTGTTATGGCTGGATTAATGAATAAGAATAATTTTGCTAATTTAATTATTATAAAATACCAGCATCGAGATATTTCGCCATCAAATACACTTATATTTAGTCTGCTACAGAACCTCCGTTGATACGCTGTCAGCTTGGTGATTGTTACTTACATTTCAAACCTCTTGCAAGCCTTAATTAGGCCTAACAGCTTTTACCATGTTCCTACTATTTAGTATTTCTATTATTAACGACGAGTTCAATTTTTATCTTGAGAAGATTTAAATTAAGTTAGTACAGCCTT
Source organism: Sweltsa coloradensis (assembly GCA_024449915.1). NCBI lineage: Eukaryota > Metazoa > Arthropoda > Insecta > Plecoptera > Chloroperlidae > Sweltsa > Sweltsa coloradensis. The sequence continues at coordinate 129,502 of JAMZAV010000964.1, forward strand.
GTTTTGTTATGTTTTATTCCGCACAATGTAAAAAAGACTGTGGCTGCATTTATGTCTGTTAAATTATAATTAATAAGTACATAACTCGCATTACAAAATTAATTGTAGTTAGTCTATTGCACTAGCGTATACACGTGTCTTTCATCAATCGGTTACGCCCACCGATTCTTGTACAAAACGACCTCTATCATCCCATCTCCGAATGTTGACGATAATCCGTATCATATTGATCCGAGCTTCCATGGAAACTACCCGATACTTATTATTGGGCTATCAGCTTTCTGTAACGTTACACCGCTGCGACCAATGAGAGGATCAGTGATCCGTGTAATATAGGGATCAGTAGGATCACTGGAGCGGCGCGAGTCAACTTACCGGCTAGACTGCATGGTATAAGTATAGGCCATTAAAATATATTATAACAACAGTAACTCATTCAGTTTTACTGATTTACAAGGGAGGGCAATGAATAAAAGAAAACTAAGATTGCAAGAAGACAATCTATGATAACATGTCCACACAAATGTACACTAAAAACGTGAATTAAAATTAATGAAATAGGAAAAATCTTAGTAAAAAATGAATCGAAAATAAATAAATTTGAAGAATGACACAACACACACAATAGCACATCTCCTCAGGGAGATTTTTTCGTACCGTGTATGAATTTATGGAATAGGGTTTGTACAAGAGTAAATGCGCACTCGTTTATGGGCAATTACGAAAAAGTGCACTTTTTTAAATTTAAAAGTAATGTAGGCCTAATGAATATATACGTATTTACTTTCTATTTATAGACACAATGATTTACAATGGAGGGCATTGCACTACGAAAGGTTCAGTCTCAACCCACCTACATAACTTACTAGTAAAGGTATTTCTGGTGGTGTTATTGCCCGCTTCCAAGAATTACTTAGGCCTATCTACTCTATACGGTCGTATAAGGAGTTTCAGGGGATTATTTTTGTTCTATGCCAATGGCGAGCTTTTCTCTTGGCTTTGGCTATGAGGAAACTGTTTGGTTGAGGATGGGGGGTCCATCTTTTGCTAGTTAAAAAGCTTAACACTTGAAATGTTAAACTTGAAAATGTAATGTTTGCGTGCAAAAATGGTAAATATGCATTATAGCCGACGTGAAAAAAATGAAAAAAACAAATATTAAGGACGTTCAAACCCACAAAACACTACAAAACCTTTAAATATTTTAAACCAAAAAAAACGTACAAAACCTTTATAACGTTTCTATTATAAATATTAAGGACTTTCAACCGAAAAGGAGTTTGTAACACCTACGACCGTTTAATGCAGATGATTGATTCTAGGAAATGGGGCAACTACACCGGAAAAACCACCACTAATTGATGGAGAGTTGAGAACGCACCCGACGAAGCTTGCGTCCCGACGACCCCTTTGATAAGATTGAAATGAGATAAAACCCGAACTGGGAACCAATCCCTGAAATGTCGACATTGAAATTTCGTAGTGCAAACACTGCAAACGTGTCCCATAATGCAAAAGTTCAGACCTTCAATGCTGCTGGAAATTACTTAGTATAAGTTCAGTTAGTAGAACATGTGACGTCATATTTACGCGAGCGTCGTGTTCATGGAAATAATCAAATAATGCATGCAGTTGCTGATATTCGCGCGTCGCGTCGGTAGCTCACCAATCTGCGAGAATCAGCACTGACTGCTTGATCAGAGTTCTCGGAACCATGGGCGGACGTGATGCAATTTGAATTTGGATGCGATTTCTCTGATCATAATAATACTAATATCACAAATAACTACTTAGAAATTACATTTGCATGGGGTGCGCTTATTCGAATACTAATTGCAGATTCGAGGAAGCCTGTCTTGAACAAAGTAAACTCCTCCCCTCTCATATGGGCATAAACGTCTATAGTCCGAAGAGAGTTGTAATACATGGACATAACAATTGTTCCACATTGCAATTTATATTATGAATGTATAGATTTTCTACCGTATTGTTGCGCACAATCAATGCTCGCTTCTCTATGATTGAATAAATAAAATTAGCTTCACAACTAAATAACAAAACAAATACAAGCTTCCACGATTAATGTAATTAATGCGAGAAAATAGTTAATTGTCTTTAAAAAGTATAATAATAATCCTGCCAAAGGGTTAAATTATTGGATGAGCGTTCGTATCGAAGACTTCAATTTGACTATTAAATGGCTCGGTTATTGGATTGGCTTTTGTCTGGTCGCTCTCTACCAGATAAACAGCCCTCTTCCGATTGTGATATAATTTTCAGATTACCTTCAAAATCTCTAGGTCTAAACTTAAAGAGGATAATATGCGTACTGAGCAAATGTCTGTTCCACTGCCTCCTAGATGTTAGCCACGACGAACATCTAGAGGCAGTGGTCTGTTCGTTCGGATGATTGTCATCAGAGTTGTTTGAAATTTTGCACAAATGTCAAGGAAGTGGAACTGTAGGGCTCTACAGTGGCACTTTTCAAAAAATGGTTTTAGGTGGACGCTACAAAAATAAAAGTTTTTTTTTACAATTTTGAATTTTCTTAAGTCTGAATTGGACAATTTTTGTGAATTTCTGGCTAACAAACCTATTGATAATCTACTACTGTAGGGCTGCCCATGAATACTTTCTTGACAATAGTTTATACATCGCGTACTTCCTGCCTGAGCGAACAGCTATTTGCTAAGTGCCAAATGTGTATCTTAGTATTCCCTCTGAAACCTGCCACGTTTGCGGGTAATAAGTGCCAAATGTGTCTTAGTATTCCCTCTGAAACCTGCCACGTTTGCGGGTAATTACAATCGACGTAATATTTCTCATTGTAAATCATACTTTAGCATATATTTTTTTTTTTACGATTTTCTGTACATTTTTCTTTTTGTTTGTTAGCTGGCGGCTACGGCTACTCAAATCAATAAAACAAATAAACAAACATTTCTTCTTTTTGTTTGTTAGCTGGCGGCTACGGCTACTCAGATCAATAAAACAAATAAACAAACGTTTCTCATAAAAATCGCACTATAACGATAGTTAAAATTAGGAATACAGGGAGATCGACTATCGAGATAGGTCAAATAATCTTATCCACCAACGCGACTAAGAATCGTCCATAAAGTGAATGTGTGTGGGAGTATAATATGCGATGGTCGTATTGACATTCCGTAACCTTGAAGAGAATACACCTTGCTAAAGATGAAACGTCTCTTCCATCATGTCTGGTCGCACCTTCATACAACACTCATGCTTTGAGGATAAAGTGCCACCATAGTAACAATAGCATATTGTTTATTCCCAGCAATATTGTGGTATTGTGGATGCATCCACGATCATCTTGTTTTGTAAAACACCGTGAGGGAGTGCACATTAGGGTGCGAAGCTCCCCTATGATGTGCAACACTAATGTTCGCCCGTGCATCTGTCAAGACTACCACTATTATTCAAACCACGCGAAATTACAGTTTTTTTTGATGAGCGTAGCGAGCGAAGCGAAGATTCCATTTCACTACACTGGAGAAAAAAATCCGGAATGTTTTTTTTTTTCCTTTCTTTCTTTCTTTTTTTTGTATTTTTGTGTGTTTGTTAACACGATTCCGGCTAAACCAATACTCCAATTGCGATGAAATTTTATGGAGGCCTTCAAAATCTCTGAACTTAGAACTGCCACGTATTTTAGTGCAATCGGAAAATTATTTCTCATGAAAATCGCAATTTTACGATTTTTTTCGATTTTTTAAAAATTTCTTCGACTTATAACACCTACATGCTTTATCCGATTTTTATGATTTTTTCACAGAAACTTAATTTTATGAATTAAGATATTCGTGTGAAATTTGAGCGCAATCGAAAAATTATTTTTCATGAAAATAGAAATTTTGCGGGTTTTTCCTCTTTCAAAACAATTTTTTTACTTTATAACACCTACATGTTTTATCCTATTGTAATGATTTTTTCACACAACCTTAATTTTATGAATTTATATATTCGTGTGAAATTTGAGCGCAATCGAATAATTATTTCTTATAAAAATCACAATTTTTCGATTTTTTCTTTTTTTTAAATTACGATTAATTAAAAAAAAAAAAGTTTATTTTTAATTTCATTTAATTTAATTATAAGAAAATCTTGAACTTAGTTGGATGAGCGTAGCGAGCGTAGCGAGCGAAGCGAAGATTCCATTTCACTACACTGGAGAAAAAAATCCGGAATGTTTTTTTTTTTTTTTTTTTTTTTTTTTGTTTTTTGTGGTTTGTTAACACGATTCCGGCTAAACCGATACTCCGATTGCGATGAAATTTTATGGAGGCCTTCAAAATCTCTGAACTTAGAACTGCCACGTTTTTGAGCGCAATCGGGAAATTTTTTCTTATAAAAAACGCAATTTTACGATTTTTTTCGATTTTTAAACAATTTCTTCGACTTATAACACTTACATGCTTTATCCGATTGTAATGATTTTTTAACAGAACCTTAATTTTATGAATTAAGATATTCGTGTGAAATTTGAGCGTAATCGAAAAATTATTTCTCATGAAAATAGAAATTTTACGGGTTTTTTTCTTTGTTAAAACAGTTCTTTGACTTATAACACCTACATGCTTTATCCTATTGTTATGATTTTTTCATAGAACCTTAATATCATGAATTAATATATTCGTGTTAAATTTGAGCACAATCGAATAATTATTTCTTATTAAAATTGCAATTTTACGATTTTTTTTTCCTATAAAAATAACGTAAAAATTACAATTTATTGAAAAAATTTAGTTAATTTTTAATTTAATTTAAATTTAATTTAAAAATAATCTTCGACGAAGTAATGAGTTTTTCACAAAATAACAGAAAATACGCGTAACACAATGCAGCTCAAATGCACCAATAACGCTCATCCAACAACGCGGCGGGGACTTAAGCGTTTTCACTAGTAATTGGATAAGCGTAGCGAGCGTAGCGAGCGAAGCGAAAATTCCATTTCACTACACTGGGAAAAAAATCAGGAATGTTTTTTTTTTTTCTTTCTTTCTGTATTTTTGTGTTTGTTAACACGATTCCGGCTAAACCGATACTCCGATTGCAATGAAATTTTATGGAGACCTTCGAAATCTCTGAACTTAGAACTGCCACGTTTTTGAGCGCAATCGGGAAATTTTTTCACATAAAAAACGCAATTTTACGATTTTTTTCGATTTTTAAAAAATTTCTTCGACTTATAACACCTACATGCTTTATCTGATTGTAATGATTTTTTCACAGAACCTTAATTTTATGAATTAAGATATTCGTGTGAAATTTGATCGTAATCGAAAAATTATTTCTCATGAAAATCAAAATTTTATGTTTTTTTTCTTTTTAAAAACAATTCTTTGACTTATAACACCTACATGCTTTATCATATTGTAATGATTTTTTTACAGAACCTTAATTTCATGAATTAATATATTCGTGTTAAATTTGAGCGCAATCGAATAATTATTTCTTATGCAAATTGCAATTTTACGATTTTTTTCTTTTTAAAAAATTACGATTAATTAAAACTAGGAAAACGCTTAAGTCCCGCCGCGTTGTTGGATGAGCGTAATTGGTGCATTGAGCTGCCATGATTGTGTTATGAGGATTTTCTGTTGTTCTGTGACAAAATTATTACAAAGTCGAATAATTTTTTTAAATTAAATTAAAAAAATACAAAATTAACATTTTAAAAAAAAAAATTTATGAATCGTAATTTAAAAAAATAAAAAAAATCGTAAAATTGCGATTTTCATAAGAAATAATTATTCGATTGCGCTCAAATTTTACAAAAATATATTAATTCATAAAATTAAGGTTCTGTGAAAAATTAATTACAATAGGATAAAGCATGTAGGTGTTATAAGTCAAAGACTTGTTTAAAAAAAGAAAAAACCTGTAAAATTTTGATTTTCATGAGAAATAATTTTTCGATTGCGCTCAAATTTCACACGAATATCTTAATTCATAAAATTAAGGTTCTGTGAAAAAACCATTAAAATCAATTAAGCATGTAGGTATTATAAGTCAAGAAATATTTTAAAAATCGAAAAAATTCGTAAAATGGCGATTTTCATGAGAAATAATTTTCCGATTGCGCTCAAAAACGTGGCAGTTCTAAGTTCAGAGATTTCGAAGGTCTCCATAAAATTTCATCGCAATTGGAGTATCGGTTTGGCCGGAATCGTGTTAACAAACACAATAATACAAACAGAAAAAAAAAAAAAAAAAAACATCGCGGATTTTTTTCTCCAGTGTAGTGAAATGGAATCTTCGCTTCGCTCGCTACGCTCATCCAACAATTAAGTTATTTTTTTTAAAATTTAATTTAATTTTAAAAATTAAGTTAATTTTTATATAATTTAATTTAATTAAAAAAAATCTTCGACTTAGTAATGATTTTTTCACAGAACAACAGAAAATCCGCGTAACACATGGCATCTCAATGCACCATATACGCTCATCCAACAACGCGGCGGGACTTAAGCGTTTTCCTAGTAATTTTTCAATGAACACATATACGCAAAAAATTCGGTCAGCTCAATGCAACCGACTTAAAATCATTCAACAAGCGGCGGGACTTAGCGTTTTACTGTGATATTTCGGAGAAATACATTCGAAAAATTGATAAAAGGCCAGACAGCTAGTGGTTATGTAAGGGATGGTCTGTGCAAGAAACATCTGTTTTCGTGATGGCTAAACATAAAACCACATAGATGGCCAACTTTTAGATATTTGTCCGTGCTCTCAGGCAACACTAAAAAATACTCGTATTTAGACGATAGTTTTAATTGTGAGTCAATACACAACGTTTATTTTTACTTTGGGCCATCAATAATGTAATTGTTGATGGAGGGTGAAAAACGGAAATATTGAGGCAATATCTGCACGCCCTTATTTAAAAGGTTTACTTTTAAAGTTCTAAGAAATCGCATTAATTTGAACAGAGATTTCAAGCAAGTATGATTATATTTTTGTGTCATTACTCCTAAGGAAATGATAGGTAAAAATTTGTGTTGCACTCTTTTCAACAATCGTTGTTTGATCCTATTTGGGAACTTTAAAACGCAGGTTTGCATGTTGGACATGGTTAGCGGCAACTGCGGAAGAATTCATTTCGCTGCACTGGAGTGAATGGTAATTTCTTCAGTATTTAAATATATTTGTTACTGCGTCCGGCTAAACCGGATACGTTCAAAATGCGATGAATTTTCTTGTGGCATTTCAATCTCTAGAAACTTGAACCTGCCGCGTTTTTGATGGCCGTATTTCTCATTAAAACCGTATTGCATTTTCTTGTTCTGTGAAAAAATTTTCGATTTTTAAAAATAATTATAAATAAAATAAAACGTACATGCTTTATCCTTTAATTTTTTTAATAGAATTTTAAAAAAATGAATTTAGATATCGTTGTGAAAAATTATGAGTCGTAATCGAAATTTAATTCTCATGAAAATCGATATTTAGTTAATTATCGTTCTGTAAAAAATTTATACATATAAACACATGCTTAAAAAGAAAGAATTATTTTTAAATAAGAAAAATCATAACAATAGGATAAAGCATGTAGGTGTTATAAGTCAAAGAATTGTTTTAAACTAGGAAAACGCTTAAGTCCCGCCGCGTTGATGGATGAGCTTTTTAAAATTTTAGTTTGCGTGGGATATCTTTACTTTTGCAAGTGCTTTGTTTTGCTGCCTACGCATTGTAGGTGATTGTTGTCAAGTTTCTATTGTTATCTGTCAATTGGTATTATTTACCGTAAAAAACTTATATTAAAAGCTTTATTTCTATGGATTCTGGCTAACTTTTTCAACTTTTTCTTTTCAAACGGTACTACATCACCATAACCTTAATGTCCATGTATAATATGAACGTTGTAGCCCCCCCCCGTTTGGTCAGAATTGGCCCAAATGGCACGAAAATATCGCACAAAAAATCAAAAAACTTATATTAAAAGCTTTATTTCTATGGATTCTGGCTAACTTTTTCAACTTTTTCTTTCAAAAGGTACTACATCACCATAATCTTAATGTCCATGTATAATATGAACGTTGTAGCCCCACCCGTTTGGTCAGAATTGGCCCAAATGTCACGAAAATATTGCACTAAAAATCGAAAAAAAAAATCGTAAAAGTACGATATTCATGAGAAATATTTCTTCGATTGTACCCAAAAACAATACACCTCTAAGTTCAGAGATTTCGAAGGTCCTGTCAAATTTTCATCAAGATCGGATATGCCGTTTGCCTGGTAGAGAGTTAACAAACAGACAGAAAAACAAACAAAAAAAAAAACACCCGAGCTAAATTTTTTGGGGGTCAGTGAAATTGAAGTCTTCGCTTCGCTCATCCAAAAATCGAAAAATCGTAAAATTGCGATTTTCATGAGAAATAATTTTTCGATTGCGCTCAAAAACGGGACAGTTCTAAGTTCAGAGATTTCGAAGACCTCCATAAAATTTCATCGCAATCGGAGTATCGGTTTAGCCGGAATCGTGTTAACAAACAGACAAAAATACAGAAAAAAAAAAAAAACATTCCGGATTTTTTCTCCAGTGTAGTGAAATGGAATCTTCGCTCCGCTCGCTACGCTCGCTACGCTCATCCAATCAATTTCAAAGTATATTGAAACTTGAAAGTAATGTGCAAATGTAGTAATTTACATGGTAACCGTCGCCTTTGAACCGAGGATAGTACTGGACTGCCCCCAACGACACTTTCTTCTAGGCCTACCAGGACGAAGACCACAAGATTATTATTATTATACCTTGATTCGAGATGGTTGGGTTCGCCACTAAGGTAAATGGAATTCAGCATCTCCAGCTTCACGAAGTGACCACAGATAATGACGCCTCTGTATCCCCCCCCTCCTCTCTCTCTCTTAGTAATAATACAAAATAATGTGACAAGAAAATCACGAACAGAAGTCGGTCGTGATTTGCTAGGGTGACGCTCCCATGCAAATATTTTTACCAGCGCTTAGAGCAAAGCACGTAAAGAACAGTTGTGTAAACCAAGTCCACCACCACTCAAACTAAAAGTGGTCATCCAAAGACAAACAAGACAACTCATTCAAATCCACAAAGAAAACATAAATACGTGATTTGAATACTCCTGAACATTCCACTGTCAACACAAACATGTTTTGCTGAGAACGGTCCCACCAACAATATCCTGCGAACCATACCATACTGACTGACTGACTGAGAACACATCACGTGATCGAGCATAATTACCTTGCTGACCCTTCCGAGCTTATCTGTCCCGTCCTACAAGTACAACACGCATCATGGGCGACTGTGCGAGGATCACATGCAACGAGTGTAATGAGGGGTAGACTATAAACAACCCTAGGGTTACAGTACATACTTCCCGGAAATACCGAACATGTCCTCCAGGAATTTTGAGAAACCAGTAGATTGTCCGGATTTTCGGAAAATTTTACATAATTACATTTTTTATTAGACAGTTACATGTTTGTAAGCGATGTGCTGTCCCATTACATTAGATAGCTTAGTTAGCTTTATTGTCACCTCAAAACTGTTGTAGACGTGCATTAGACTGGACGTTCACAAATCACATGAATTTTTATTATTTATTGTGGTTTAAGGCTACTGTAGGGCAATTCCCTCTTCAGCCTATCACATGAATGGTAAAAGCACAGACAGTTGTCATAAAAATAAAAATAAAAATCTACAGCGTGAAAAGCAGCGAGTACAGGCCATCTAACAAAAGCTGTATGCACCAAGGAAATAAAAATCTTCTAAAAAGATCACAACATAAAAAGGCAAAATCAGTACCGGACCCACCGGTATAGGTACCGGGACTATTATTTTCTCAACCAGCAAAATTTACGGCACCAGGACACTTGGTCTAATATCATTGGTCTAAAGACATTTTCGAAGTAATTTTTGTCATGGACAGTCATGTCGTCTAAGTTGGCATACCAGATTCCAGAAGCTTATATTTTACATAGAACATCTCAAGAAAGATCAGAGGGAAACAGAAGTCATAATGACAGAAATTGCATATGGCGCTATCCATAGCCAACCAGCAACAAATTGAAAATATGTTGTTACAGAATTATGATAATTACAAGAATAACAACGACGACATTATGCAATTTTTAAAGCTGTAGGCCCTAAGTTACAAAGCAGCCTTATTTATAAAGTGGTGCCTGACGAGGAAGAAAATTAAATGATTGAGTTACATTGGAATGGTTTTGGCTTGATTGATTTTAAAACAACATTGTAATTTTATGTGAAAATTTGTTTTTTGCTGAAAGCTAAAAGTAAACAGACTTTCATTTTGTCGCATACATATTTGAATTTTTTTTTACCCTCCTACTTTAAAATTTTAAATTGGTTTTACTACATACAAATAAAATAAAATTAGTTTCATTAATTCGCATGCATAGTTTTTATTTTCATTACCTGCTCTAAAATTAGATGCATTTATGTAAAAATACAAATTTAGTCCTTCGTATAGGAGATTAGACCAAATGTTTTCTTAGACCACATTCACAATAGGCCTACATACTATACGAAATAACTGTAAGTAACCCAAAAAATACTAGACCAAATGTCCAGTTATGCGATTTGTCGCCTTAGACGAAAAAGCGGTGTAGACCAATGGACTGATTATACCAAATGTCCGTAGACAAAGTCTGCGCACCAAATTTACATCTTAAAAATATTGTTTTCAATCTGGTACCCAGGACACCTAAACAAGTCGACACCCTGATTAGTCTACAATATAGCATTTACACAGTCCGAATTTGATATCTTTGCCGTCGTTGTCTCTCATATACGGCACGTAGCCGGGGTATACGCGGGCTCGAATCCCTCATAGAATATTGTATTTTGTAATTGAGTTGCAACTTGCACATGAGATTCATATCTGTCTATTATCCTCTCAACCAGTTCGAGTTGCGTTCATCTGTAATAATAATTGCCTAAACATTAAACAATACTTTAATTTCATTAGTTGGTATAGCCTAGTTTCTGATCCCTGGGTTTATAGAAACAATGGTGTAAAATGCAATACAGTTATTATTTAATAGTGCAATAAAACACGAACATTACCACGGTCATTGGTTGCCAACTGCTGAATAAGAAAATACTTCCGTAGTTGAATCAAGTTTTAAACTGTAAATATTTCGGCGCGGCCCAAAACAACCTTACTAACAAACATAAAAAGTTCTTATAGTTTAGTATATTTGGATTAAGGGCGCGTTAACCGTTAGGCCATAATACGCCACTCTAGCCCGAGCTCAAGCCTAGGGTATATATATGGGGAGGAAAATCCCATGCTGAACAGAACTCCAGCCATGGACAGGGGGGTTCTCAACTCTCACGTCGTGGTCGTCATCGTCTTTGTCATCGTTCGTGTTGTCATGGTCGTCGTCGCCGGGGAAGTCGACAAGGGAACGAGGAGAGATCCCCGATGACGACCGCCAGAGCTCGCCTCTAGTTTCGGGAGCTTACAAACTGATGTTTACTTTTAAGTATTGATCACATTCCTACAAAAATAAATTGTTATAAGAGTGAATTTTAGTTTAGTCAATGCTACTATATTTTATTGTACCATTTAACAAGTATGACTGCAACATAAACACATTTAGAAAACGTACGAATAGAAAAAGACGTCACTAATCAGCCGGGTCGGGTACCTATGCAAAGCGTCCGACCGGTACCCGGATGTGATGGATTTTGTATTTTCTGGATTGATATCCATATAATCCATTGTACGATGACAATTACCGGTAAATAATTATTAAACCAGAGCAAATCGCACAGAATCATTGCCTTTGTCATTACCTACTAAATATAAGTTTGAGAAGCGAGAACCAAAGTGTGCGTCGTAAAGCGTCTGCCAAAATGCCTTTCATTCAGAATCTGAATAGTGTTAATTCTTGTATTTGAATGTGCCATCAACCATTCAACCAACACAATCTCAAGCCATGCAGGTTACAGATGATTGCAGGCCTCCAAGGTTTAGCTAGACAAGCACTAATGTAAGCCTCTCTCAAGGACGTGCGACAAAAAATAATATATAAATTTCTCTCAAAGGTATTTTAGCGAGTATAAAAGTAAAATAAAAACTCGACGAGCAAGGTCTTGGAAACAATGGCTGGGAACTGTTATAACTTATAACTAAGTGTTTGTGTGCTCGTCCGATGCTCAAACTGTTGCAGTTGGTAACCGGACAGGACCCAAAGTCGTAAAGACCTCGTTCCAATGCAAAGCTAAACATTGTCTGGAATATTACTTTACAAATAACTAAAATGCCACCCGCAGCAGATTTTTACAGTCAGAGACCATTGAGTAGCCTAGTCACTTGAAACCAAACATTGAAGTTTTACATACGTGCGATTTGTAATTCAATAACGCTAATCGACAATTTCGCTAGCTATTTTTATACGACACTTGTAAGACTACGACTATGACTGCTAAGACCTAGGAGTATAGCTCAATAACATTATCTTCGAATAAACAGGATATTGGACAAACCAAATAAAAAGAAACTGGCCCACCAATACGAGGATACATCAACAAATAGCTTCAGCGCTCAACAAGCTCATAGCAAAATATATTATTTGGGTAAGATCAGACGCGTTGAGATATAACGTCAAAATAAGCTGCATTTAATCGTTGGGCAATACATTTTTAGATAAAACTAATTAATATAGAAAGAGTAAATATAGAAATAGAAATAGAAAATAGTGTTTGTGGAATAATGACAAAGCCATTCCAATACCACGTTCTTCAACCTGCCTCTAAATGCACGAAGTCTCGGCATGATAGTATACAAGAGAGTCAGGGTGAGCAAACAAGAGGGAGATGAGAATAGCCAAAATACTTTACTGCTTATATACTTAAAACTGTATTCTTGGTTTACGGGGGAGAAGCAAGCGTTTGCATTTTCTGCTCTAAATTTTACATTTTTCTGTAAATATCTGTTTTGTTGGGACGACGATATAAAAACGAACGCTGTCGAATTTAATATATATTTAATATATAACTTGATTCACATGAAATGCACATTCTATTTTATTATTCATTTTATACCATGTTTTAGCCTTAGGAACTATTCACTTCCACTTCACGAAGAGGTGTATACTTGTACCACAGATAAAAGAGTACACTACGGTGCTTGTACCATGTATTACTCTACTCTATTAATATTAGGATTATTCCGTAACTATCTTTCCAAACCGCGATTTTTATAGCCACGGTAAGTGAATTCGCAATCCCACCCAAGCACCTTTTGATGTTATGGTCAGAAACGCGTTGACTAATAATATAAGAATGAAACGTAACGAAACGGTATTTACTTGGGTACTCCGACTAGTCCATATGTGCAGTCAGGCCATGCAGCCAAAACGAGCTGTGGGACATGGCACACTCGAGCACACACGCACACGTTCGCTTCAGGAATGCACTAGGACACCAATTTTGGTATGGAACTTCCTGGAGAACACACTGTCATAGGTGCGAGTTCAGTGATCCTGTAGCCTCGGGCACACTCGAACTTATAAGGGCTGTCTGAGACTCTGCAGTCCGCATACCGGAAGAGTAAGACTAGAGGTTATGTAAATAATATAGTTGGCGCGAAATACATACCTAATGATTGACCATTTAACCCAAGGTGGTTTCATAATAGTAACTGTAAGTTCTCTTCCATACTTGCGCTTCTTTAGGAGAGCTTCTGAGTTTAGAGCTCTTCACACTCAATGAGCCACTGCAGAAGCGCTCGTGTGAAGACCTCCCTGACTGAAGCGCTTCTGAAGCGCCACCACCAAAGAAGCACAAGTGTGAAACAGACACAAAGCTAAAAGTAACTCCTACAAAGAGTATGTTGTATTTTGATTAAAAGGTATGGCGCCCGGAAGTTGAAAGTAATATTGTTGAACATACCAACTAGGCCGCTTCGCGAACGCTTTTTTTAGTCGCGTTGATGGATGAGCTTTTTTGTAAGTTTTTAGTTTGCGTGGGATATCTTTAATTTTGCAAGTGCTTTTTGAACGCATTGTAGGTGATTGTTGTCAAGTTTCTATTGTTACTTGTTAATTGTTATTATACACCTCAAAAACTCATATTAAAACCTTTATTTCTATGGATTCTGGCTAACTTTTCCATTTTTTTCTTTCAAAAGGTACTACATCACCATAACCTTAATGTCCATGTAAAATATGAACGTTGTAACCCCACCCGTTTGGTCAGAATCGGCCAAAATGTCACGAAAATATCGCACTAAAAATCGAAAAAAAATCGTAAATATACGATATTCATGAGAAATATTTCTTCTATTGTACCCAAAAACGTGGCAAGACTAAGTTCAGAGATTTCGAAGGTCCCTTCAAATTTTCATCAAGATCGCATATGCCGTTTGCCCGGTAGAGTGCAAACAAACAGAAAAAAAAAAAAAAAAACACCCGAGCTAAATTTTTTGGGGGGTCAGTGAAATTGAAGTCTTCGCTTCGCTCATCCAATAACAACCAGTAGGATATAAAGCTAGAAATAAGTAAACAAGACAAGTGTTAAAGTAAGCTTATGACCATAAGTACAAACACCATTAATAACAAACGGGATTTTGTATTTTACGAATTTGTTCACTATAATTGCCCAAACACAAAATCCTTTAAAACCCCAATGGACTGTTAACCCGTTATTTTGTTGGTGAATTCCAGAACAAGCGCACACATACAATTAATGGAAATGAAAACTGTTGGCTTTGCTCTGTTTATCACGAAAAACTTCTTCCGATTAATGCAGAAAGGTTCAGTGATTTCGTTTGTTTGTTTTCATTACCATGGGTTTTTGACTGCCAAGGATAAATCGGCTTAATTTTCAAACAACTTTGACAGCTAGGCCGAGCTGGTTGTGAATATTTGAGAATGAGATAAACATACAGGAAATCAGGTGTGGAAGTGAATGAAACACATGACCAAATCAAAGCAACACTTTTTTCTAAAATTACATCCATTTGGAATTTTAGAAATAAACGTAAAAATTATTAAGGGAAAGGACCTAGGATAGAAAGAAATGTTGCGTGATGAGTGAGCCCTAGCCCTAGACCCACGAGAGGGGTGAGGTAATATTATGAAATGCAAAGCAGGAGATTGTAAAACTAAACTGGTCAGATTTTTAGAAACGTTAGTGAACCATGCGGGCTAGAACGTAGAAAATAGAACGTGTCAGCGGAAATCACTGGGAGACGTCCTTGGCCAGCATTCGTGACTGATTTTTAGCATTCCGTTGAGAACCCCCCCCCCCCCCCTCACACAAAAACAAACCAAATCACGACTGTGCACTTCCTTTCACAAACAGCTGGCTTGGGTTGATTGCATAGTACACTCCCGTTTATGTGTTTTAAAAAAATCTTCATTATTATTTTACAGAAAAAACCTCCACTTAGATCTTTACGTTAGACATGGTATTGGTGGACCTGTGCTTTCAGAGTTTAAAATATTGTGTTACTGTGAAGGGTTGAGAACACGACATATCGGTGGCACGCTAAAGGTCACCGACATTTTATGCTTGTCCAGTGGACATTGCTCAGCGGGTATAAAACGTTTAATTTTACGCAAGGCCTTACAGTACGTTCAACAGAGAAATTATCTGGGCCAAATTCTACCCCCCAGGCCTATGCGAGAGATTGTTGTTAGTTGTTATTCATACGTATGTAACATGATAGTGATACACATAAATTGTATTGTGATTTGTGATTACAAATAACAATGCTAAATGCTAATGTATATTACTAGGAAAACGCTAAAGTCCCGTCGCGTTGTTGAGCGAGCACCGGTACGTACAACACGACCCGAGTACGACATTCCCATAATGTTACATACCAATAAGTCTTTTAAGGTCTTGACCGATTTAGCTGAAAATTTGTACAACAGAAGAGAATGTTGTACTTATTGACCCTGCAAAATTTCATAACGATCGGAACATTTTTATTTTTTTATTTTATTTTTTATAACCAACGATCGGATTTTGTTCAAAAACTATACAGCAACCCGCCTAGGTGGTATGTACATGTGTGAATAATTTCAGGTCGATCGGAGAAACGGTGTGACCTGTACCGAAGCAGTAACAGAAAAAAAACAGACATTCGAGCCATAAGAGTCGAGTGGAGACGCTCGCTACGCTCGCTCAAATAGTAATCAATGCACAAGCCACCCAAGTGCACCGGTCCCCACGTCAACCTGCATACCGTATGTCATAACCTCGCCCTTGCCTGTCCACTGAATCGCAACAATAACAAAAACAGCCCGGCTTGCTTTTCACAGCGTCTATTGTTTTTGTCGGCGCTCAAGTTGATTCTGCAACACCTCCTGTTTGTTTTGTTACTCACATCTGATTCGTACTGATTACAATGTCGGGCGTGAGGTGTAAATATTTGAACAGATCAATTTTACGCTATGGAGGACAAGCAAAAAAACAATTAAATTACAAGCAATTTATCGCTGGTAAGTATTAAACAACACTAACAGGAGAAACTGCAAAGCCGCTCGACCAGCACAAATCATGGTGGACGCCTACCTAGGATAATGTGTTAATTTGAGTGTAGTGTGACCCTTGCACAATATAACTCCCAACTGATTAGCGTGCTACTAGAAGAGTATAACACCCACGAACACACTGTTTATACAAGTACCAATCGGTAATCTCATTGCGTTGCGTACGCAGTGTTGTAGCTGTAATAGCGGCGTACTAACAGTTGATACTGGGGGAGGAGGTTCCTTGCTGCATATTTCAGTAATGAGTGACGCCGTGCTATTGGCAACCAAACATATTATGTACAAAAATCGCGATCAAATTACACTAAAACAACAGATATCGATAACACAACTATCACGTGGGTGTTGTTGGCGTACACCACCTAAGTACCTATATTATACCAAGCTACGATTGGTGGTCGGTTAAACCCATGGGTTAAACCGACGGGTTAAACCGAGGCGAAAAAAGTAAAAGACAATCACTATTGGTGCTATTATATTATATTTTCAATATAAATTATCTTTACCCAAGAGAGCCAAGACTTCTGGGCAGTTTGCAATCTTCTAAAATACCCTTTTATATATTTTTTTCCCCTGCGGCCCTGCCTATAACAATAAATTAGCGACAGCAAAATTTCTTATTTCACCTTCACACACACGAGACGAGACGGCTGCTATAGTTGGAGGTATCTGAAGTTCTGAACCGACAGAGTCAACCGACCAGAACCTCTCACACATTACACCCTCTACCTCCACACAACATGCAACATGTGTTCGCCGTTTCACCTGTTGAATCCGGCTACCTGCGATGATAACATTGTGGATGTGACAGTGCTCGCTTGTGCAAGCAAAGCAAGAAAGCACAGCGGCCGGGCCCGTCTCGAGCCCAACAACTGGTTCGCCTTGGACCAAACGTCTCCCTGATCTGCATGCCAACCAAATAACAAAAGATACCTAGATACCGCGGGGCCTGGTTCGGCACCCGCAGACAGTCTCTTCTCTTCTCAGTACGTCTTCTCGACATTCCTATCACTGTCTGTAGGCAGTTTGCATTCGTGACAGTTAGTTCCATGACGCCAACCCAACACTTAACCGTTGTTTACTGCTAGCTTCATCACATTATGGGCATCGCCACATAACACAAGAAACATTCCATCCACGTCAATTGAGGACAAGGTATTGTATATAGCCACTAACTAAACACGTTTACAATAATTCCAATCCAAATCGCCGTTGGCAAACGGACGGATGGAATGTTCTAGACCAGAGACAGAAGGTGGAGAAGATCAAGTCATTTGTTCTATCTTACCTACTACTGCTTTAATCACGGCTACACTTAATAACTTCGACCTTGCATGGTTTGAGACTGAGACGCATCATCAGGTTTCAAGCCCTTCGTGTTTCGGCTGGCATGAAATGAAACTAATGGGAAAGGAATCATTTTAATTACAAACATGACGTAATTGTTGATGAAAGACTTGAATCTCATTATTGTGTATTTGATTGTCAATCTTCCTCTACGCACCGACTACCACACAAAAGATCGTAGGTTACTCTTCATGTTCATAGACGTCAAGTATATTAGTGAGTACAGATCCACCGGCAGCATAGAAGCGTTATTGCCTTATTGGTGAAAGGTGATGATCCCGTCAATAGTATCCCTCTTTATTTATTTACTTACACGGTTACACCCCACCCCACCCTCCGATGCCGCAACTAAAATACCAAATATATCATTTTTATAATTTTTATTTTAGTTATGCAGGAATGCAGGGAATGCAACTGGATTGGACGATAAACACAACAAAACTTATGTCCAGTCCCAGACACACTACTGGGCACAGCTCACAGCTCAGCAACCTGATTCGTGTATTATAACTGTGCCGTGGTGGGGATACTCTTCAATCTCATTACAAACCACTCAAGATCGCAAAGTATGTGTATCCTGTCCTGTCTTGTGTCTTGCTACTAACAAAAGTCAACCTACGTGTTCTCAGGATTCTACATTTTTATACCAATAGATTTAACCTAGATCTATTCTGAGAATTTTACCCGTCGATCGAGCCGATGGGCTCGGCATTCTACTTACTTCTTCTGGATGTTTCATATTCATTGTATTATAAATATCGTCTGTCAAAGCGTTGTCTAATTCCTCCAAAAGTAGGCACGCAGTACATTTGTTTAATCTATGGAAGTCAAGCCAGAAGTCTCGGTAGCTTAGGGGTAAAGCATCCAACCGGCCAATCAGGAGACCCGGGTTCGATACTCAACTGAGACGGATTCTGTAATTTCTGGGCTGGTTTCCATACATAAATATAATTACGAGTATAGGCCTAATTATTAATAGGCTATCATGTGAAAAGACATAAAGAATCAAATTCAAGAATATAATTGTATTACTATAATCAGGTCAGGTGTTAGTTGACTTGAAACTTTCCAGCCCTCTCATCACTAACTACCCAGCGGATCAAGGACCTCTGCAAGTGAGGGGCGACCGACTTGGCCCAACGCAACGTCTGGGGGGCGCGGCCCCTCATCCCCGCAGGGAATTTTGGAAATGAAGCTTTGTCAAAAACGTGTTTAAATGGCTTTAGAGAAGGTAGAGATTTACTAGAATTATACAGTTTGGTATGTTATCATCACTATTGTTATAAACTAATCATTATAGGCCAATAATAAAATGGAACCCTTTCAGGATCAGGAAGGGCGATTGCCCCAACCATCCCCTCTGGATCCGCCATTCCCCCCCCCAGCCTACCTACACACAAGTCTAGTTTACGAACAGATGGAGAAACGAAAAGTAAAGTAGGCCTAGGCCTACCTATCAAATGCAAAAAAACTTATGTAAGTCTACCAAACCAACCTAAAACGTAACCAAACAAAATCACTGATCAGTCTCTGAAAGAAATAGACCATGTGAATGCTGAATGCTTGAGCTTGTGCAGCCAGTTGTGCTTCATTAAAAAAATTAAAACAGTGAATTAAAATCTGAACAGTTTTGAAAAAGATTAGAGAAACAGGTTTTATTCTAAGAGGCCCGAGACCGAGACAGCAACCAAGAAAGAGGGAGTGGTTTACACGCAACTTACCCCTACGGTTTCGCCAGTACATCCGGTAGAGCGCATACCCCAGCGCCACCAGGGCGAGGGTGACTACCAGGGTACCGAGGACGGCGCCCGCGACGCTGCCCGCCGAGAAACACTCCGGCATGTCTTGCGCCGCGACGCCCACGACGCCCCACAACAACACAAGACACGCTGTACGTTGCGACGCCATCCGGTTACCCTCGCATTTCAGTTCACTTCACAGTTCACACGATTCGCGGCCACGGACGAAGAAATCAAAGAATTATGCTATCACAAACCGAAAACTTCTAGCAGATTTTGATTTAATAGGCCTAGTAATCCAGCAGTAGCCTAGGCCTATGTGTCACAACCAGCCAGCCTGGTCTTACGTTTTATGTCAAAACAGCTGATCTCAAAATTAACCTTCGCACATCACTGTTACAATAACACACACACCGGAAGGTGACACGCTGTATGTCACCTGTTTACACACAACAATCACTGCAGCAAGGTGCTGCCGGCTAGCCTAGTGCGCGGCGAACTACCACTCGCTGCTGATGGACTGGGACTGAAGTGAACTCGCAGAGTCGCAGGCAGGAGGATTGGATCGGAAGGCGCACGCAGAGGCAAGGCTTGGCCGGCCGACCGACCCAAGGTCGCCCAATGTATGGTATGGCGGGAACGTTTCCTTACCACGGGCCCTCAGGGGTCTACAAGTTAACACTCCCACCTTTCTCGAGAAGTCTACCTGGCATGCTCCGCGCGCACTAAACTTGATACTCAAAAGTACTCTTGGGGAGGCCGGAGGCAGAGGGGACTGACTTGTCTTGTGGAAAACCAATTTTCCCCATAGCATCTATAGAGACTCGCCTAACAAATTAACTCGATGAATGGAGTGGAGTAGGGATACTGGGACTGCCGAAGATGAGCGAAGAGAAGAGAAGGGCAGGAGCGAAGGAACGTTTTGAAAGTTGTGTGTGTGTGTGGGGGGGGGGGGTAATTTCATTAGAAGATTTAGTGGGCGGGAGCTGGGGTCTGGGGCGAAGCCCCAGCCGCCGGAGGCTCTTTCGGCGAAGGCAAAAAAAATTCACCCTACTACTACAGTTATTTCGTCATGTTTTAACTGCACTCAGACTGTGAACGATGACTATCTGCGATCTGCCCCTTTCAGAAATTTCAACCTATATTTTTTTTAATGTGATGACGTAGCATACAGGCAAATATATTCTTTTTACCAATGTGACCAGTGGCGTCGGAACAGGGGGTGCAATGGGGGCATTGCCCCCTCTAACTTTCATGCCATGGGAACATAGGGGGGCAGATTTTAGAGTTGAAAAATCAAGATTTCTACTCTACTTTTTGGGAAAGCAACATCGGATGATCTGCCAACAATTCATTTCCAGGAAGAAACAACCCAACCACAGATAATAGAGTACTCTATTATCTGTGACCCAACAATAGCAGGAATGTTAGGTTGGCTGACGTACCCCATGCCTGAACCGTCTATCCGACTATCTTTATAACCAGCCAGCAGCCACCCGTCTGTCTTCCTCTTGTATTGTGTGCCGGTCACTTACTTCAGTGAGAGTGGACACGTGACTCAGACTAACGTCTAATCCAAACATCCCTTTGAATGATTTGCTAGAGTTATTGCGCGAGTTATTGGCAAACGCAAGTTGGGCTTTGGTTCCCTTGTGTCGCATCGTTATGCGTAAAGCGAGGCGTAAAGTCATCTTTGGGGTGGTGTAGTGACTTTGATTACAGCGAAGTGGCAAGTGGAAGTGGGAAGATTATTTCTCTTAGAAGTTAGAGTATAAGTAGTGTAGTGCGAAGTGTAAGTGTGTGTGTAGTGTTTGTCACTGTTTCGTGTTTAATGGTGGAAAAGATTAAATTGATATCGTAATTTTAAATATGAAACGTACTGAACAGCCTTCAGTTAGTATTTATTTTTTTTTTTAAGAAGAGGGTAAAACATTAAACAAATATGTTTGCCTGTATGCTTTGTCATAACATACAAAAATAGGTTTTAATTTATTAAAATGGGCCACTTCACGTTCATTTTTTGAGTTTTTAGATCGCAGATAGTTGATGTAAAACATCGTTTACAGAGTCCGGGTGCAGTTAAAACATGACGAAATAACTGTAGTACAGTGAATTTTTTTCGCCTTCGGCGAAAGGGCCTCCGGCGGCTGGGGCTTTGTCCCAGACCCCAGCTGCCACAGCTTCCCCCCCCCCCCAACTTTCAAAACGTTCCGACGCGCCTGAATGTGACTGTCGAAATTGTAGACGTATAGGTGCATATTTACTACGGATATTCTGGGATTAACATTTAACTCACGTTAGTTTATCCCCCCCGAGCCAATCTTGTGGGGGGAGGGCATTACCGCCCATGCCCTCCCCCGGTTCCTACGCCACTGAGATCAGTCTCCCACCTCCCCGAAACTACTCACTATTGGTGCAAATATCAGTGCCAATTGACATTGTTTTAATTTTCCACATCACCAACAAAGATTTTAGTATACTGTTGCTCGTTGGTCCAATGCTTCGAGTCCCAGCTTCCAATGCAGAAAATCCTGGGTTTGAATCTCTCTTCGGACACAAGATTTGTAGCTTCGGCCTATGTACAAACTGAGTGGCGTAACTACAGCGGGGAGAGGGGGCGATCGCCCGGCGCCACCCCAAATTGGATCAGAAGGGGGCGAGAGGGCATAATTTGTGGTTTGGTCAAATTAGGAAAAGGAAGCTTATCTAACATTTGGATAGCCCTGGGGGCCAAAAGGCATTAATCAAAACCAAATTAAAGTTCTCAGTTTTATATGCATCAACGAGTGATTTTTTTAGCCCCCCCCCTCCAGAGATTTTAAGAAGTCGGCGCCTATGTGTGTTCGCATTTCAGATGAAAACTCACACATTCAGTGGAAGAGTCTTGCTAGTTGCACATGCTCATATGGGTTGTTAACGGTATAAGCATTGTAAAGTAAACCTTCAATATAATATACTTAATTTGTATAGAAAAAAAGACATTCATCGTTTGTTTTGTGCTAAAAACATACGGCCCCAATCAGTGTGGTACAGAGAGTGCATGGAATATACAGTTATGCATGTAAGGTCACTGGTAAGGTCAAATCTAAGGAATTGAGATTCTATTGTATTGTATTTTATTTGAAGATAGCAGCTGATGAATAACATTCGATGTCGCAAAAAGTACGAGCATTACAGTATAAAGTAAAAGCGAAAACAAGGAGGTACAACAAAACAAGAAAACATGGGCGTCACTTTAGCCTAGTGGATGTGGGGAGGAAAACCCAATGCTGGTCAGAACCATCTACATGCAGGAGGAGAAAAGACGGGGTTCTTACTTCTTACGTCGTGGTCACGTCATCGTTTGTCATCGTTCGTGTCGTCGTCGGGAAGGGGAGGGAATGGATCCCCGAGACGACGCCTCTAGTTTTGGGAAGTAAAATTATTCCCTATGCTAGATGATGTATGCGAGATGGCATTTGCCGCTTTTCTGAGTTTCCTCGCCTACACTGGGCCAAATTCTGTCCCGGGTCGAGACCGGGTAAGTGGGGAAGAGGTTGTTCCCTTTGGATTGGATACTCTTAACGCCACTAGTGAACCCCATCAAAATTAGATTATGCTTCGTCATCTTGTATTCATTCGTGTAACGTCTGTAACGTTATTAATTATGGAAATTAACAGAAACACATTTATCATATTTGTGTACAAAAATGCGTTCAGAAAATAATGCACTCTCATATTCACCCCACGATTTTAGCCTGGAATTTTTAACGATACATGACTGAGTGGATAGACTAATATTGAAAATACCAATTTATTTATTTTCATTAACTACGAACGTTAAAACTTATCTTTGGTAGAAAAATTAAGTAACTAGATTTAAAAAAAACATGTGTTCTCAGCGTACGCAATGGGGTATGTCATACTCTAAAAGCTAAAACACTGCTAATTGTTTTGATGAGGGAGGTCGGAAGCAGCTGTCGGGAACGTGTGCCCTTCCGACTATGGCCATCAGAGTCCATATCCACCTCTGACTAGAGGAAAACAATATTACATTATTTTAATTAAAACCCGATACGGTAATTGAAGAGTATACGCTGAGGCTGCTTGTGCGGAAAGATATATAATGCACGGGCATTCAGGTTCCTAATGTTTTCTGTTGAAGGGAGGCTATTACTAGACTATAACATTATTGATGTGACCCTATACAATTCACGCGCAAGAACACAACCAAACCTTATATTTTGGTGTAGGTGCCGAGTACACTAAATTGCGCCTTAAAAATAATAGCCCCGCCCCCAGACCCCAAACTTTACCCACAACATTCTGAGGTAATCTTAAACTTATAAAAATTACGAGGAAAACACGCATGTCAATCGGTGGCCGCGTTCGATTTTTATCGTGGGACGTGACATACGCACAGATGACAGACTGCACGACGGACGCATCTCTCAGCTGAGACGAAACCCGGGGACTGAGATTGAATGATGTGTATACACCAGGCACGGGTACGGAAGTGACAACACAAATGAAACATAATCCAGAGCAGATGGATTTATTTTGGTGGTGGTGCCGGGTTCGAAAATATTTTTTTTTAGAGTTGGCAAAGCAGCACCCCTGAACCTATGGGATCGACAAAATTGTCCTGTATCATTCGTGTTCAAGGACAATGCCAACAATAAACGCATGCCCTATTCGGTTTATATAATGAGGCGTGACGTGACGCACGGACAGATGGATGAATGATGGATGGATGGATGGATGGATGGATGGATGGATGGATGGATGGATGGATGGATGGATGGATGGATGGATGGATGGGATACCTCCCTCAAGGCCCGTTCCCGTAATGCCCGATACCTTTTTTTCCCTTAAAGCCCACTTTTCTACCTGTTGATAAAGACCATATTACACAAGGGTGTATTCCCTTAAGGCCCGTTCCTTTAAAGCCCGATCCCGTAAGACCCGTTCCCTTAAGGCCCGTTCCCTTAAGACCCGTTCTCTTAGACCCGTTCTCTAAAGACCCGTTCCAACAAGGCCCGTTCCCACAAGGCCCGTTCCCGCAAGGCCCGTATCCGCAAGGCCCGCAACCGATTCCCTCCCTAAGGATTAGTGGTTAGCCTCCATATTATTATTTAATTGCAATTTAATCGCATTTTAATTAGATTTACATAGGTGTAATCAAACTGCAGTTGTAGGTAAACAAATAAAGTTTTTGATGTTCGTTTTTGAGACAGTTAATTTTTTTCAACCAATCACAATCAACTCTTCAAGGTCATTTTGCTTTATTGTTCCACAATTGAAAAGAGGAAAATTGCAAGCAAAGAGTATACACTTCTGCAAGTGATTACCGTATTTGATCGATAACTGATCTATTACAGCGTTGTTTTGAATAAATAAAACACAAAGGTGTGTATTATCTATTTAGCTGTTGAATCACACAAAAGAAAACATCAAAAGCTGAAATAAATTTTTTAAAACAAACATTTGGAGCTTTTTTTTATCAAAAAACGGGAACGGGAACGGGCCTTACGGGAACGGGCTTTAAGGGAACGGGCCTTAAGGGAATCCCTTGTGTAACATGGTCTTTATCAACAGGTAGAAAAGTGGGCTTTAAGGGAAAAAAAGGTATCGGGCCTTACGGGAACGGGCCTTGAGGGAAGCCACCGGAGCCGTCCCACAGTGCCGCTTCCCGTAAGGCCATCAACCTTTTTTTTCCCCCTATGCCATCATTACTACCTGTCGATAAAGACCATGTTACACTTGTTGGCCTAAGGGGAATTGATTTATTCCCCTTAGGCCAACACCCTGCATTTCATTATCGAAAATACAAAGAAGGTTTGTTGGCGTTAGGGTAATTGATTTATTCCCGTTGGGCCAACAGCGTATATGCATCGTTTACGGTAAGAAGCGGGGTGTTGTTGGCCTTGGGGTAATTGATTTATTCCCGTTAGGCCAACAGCGTATATGCACCCCGCTCCTTACCGTAAACGATGCATATACGCTGTTGGCCTAACGGGAATAAATCTATTACCCCAAGGCCAACAACGCCCCGCTCCTTACCGTAAACGATGCATATACGCTGTTGGCCTAACGGGAATAAATCAATTACCCCAACGCCAACAAACCTTCTTTGTATTTTCCATAATGAAATGCAGGGTGTTGGCCAAAGGGGAATAAATCAATTCCCCTTAGGCCATCAACGCTTCCTGTAACATGGTCTTTATCGACAGGTAGAAATGATGGCATAGGGGGAAAAAAAAGGTTGATGGCCTTACGGGAAGCGGCACTGTGGGAAGACACCAAGCCACCGATGGATGGATGGATGGATGGATGGATGGATGGATGGATGGATGGATGGATGGATGGATGGATGGGTGGACGGACGGGTGGATGGATGGATGGATGGATGGATGGATGGATGGATGGATGGATGGATGGATGGAATAATACATAATAATTATTCGTGAATGATAATTGATTTATAATAAGTTTACAACTAGTTCATCTTCTCTTCAGTTTTGTTTGGCATTGAACGGCAGTGATGTGCTTGAAAGATCAGAAGTTCGCAATAATTGAGTGAACCATAAAGCTTCACTAATTAACTTGATAAATCGCTGAACGGTTTAAGAAATGTGCGTAAGCATTCCGTTTCTTATAGTTTATGATCATGTACAATTATAAATACGATATGGAGCGTTCATTCGGGAAAACAGAAAGCCAAGCCATTGAATTAGCAATTGTTACGATATCTTTACTATCCACGAGTAACATTCATTTACGTTTAACTAAAAACAATAGTTTGATTGGTTGGATTTAGATTTGAAAAGAGGACAACGTGCTACACTAGGAAAACGCCAAAGTCGTTGTCAGACGAGTGAGCGAGCCATGTGTTTAGCACCTTTCCCCCGGCCATACCTGAGGGGGGGGGGGTCAATGCTATAGTATATTGCAGGCTAGAGAGAGTACATGTTGAAGTCAAAACCCTATCATTTACTTTATATCAAATGAACTCAAATACAAATATTACCGGGTATACTCAACACTAGCTAGCTCACTCGTCTTACAACGACTTTGGCGTTTTCCTAATCGTTGACTAAGTTGCCTTTATATCCGGAATGTGGGAGACCCAGGTTTAGACCCCGGTCGGGATAGATTTATTAATTTCTGGATTGTAATAAAATAAATTAAAGAACATGTTTTGAAATGCATACACTACTATGGAAAACATAGCCAGTACGAAATACGAGTAAAGATTTCAAGGTTTACTCAATCTCCCAGCGGAATTTTAGTTTAGGGAACCTTGAGCGTGGAGATTTTTTATACCTTCTTACTCCTGTATGTATTCACCGCCTGACATTCAAAACATGATTCGATAAAAATGATTTCTTCAAGTACAAAAGCCATTGTCGTTAAATTAAATGCTACACATTTCTGATTATTTTCAATTTATTATTTCTTTTACGATTGAATCATAACGGATTTTACTGAAAATGATAACTGCACCCTGCGCCTGAGGACTGGACTGGTCCCGGATCATGGTTCAAGGATATTCTTTGGTAAGGAAGAATATCCTTCGACCATGGTCCCGGATGTCTGTTTAAAATTTCAGATCAATCTAGTCAGCGGTTCTGCCGTTCTGGAGTAGGGAGTACATACACTCAACACATTCATTCACGGGGCGCCTGAATAGCGCCGAATGGAATAACGCCGAATCGATCGTGTGTAGTGTACTTATGACGTTAGTCGTAACCCAAAAATATAGACCACATATCCTGGATTAACGCCGAAACAGATTCGGCGTTAATCCACTGGAATAAAGCCGAAAAATATTCGTCTTTATTCAGATTTTCCCTATAGGAGAGGATGTATAGTCCATACCGAAAACATATATTTTGCCGTTCGAGGCGGTTTTATAAGGCACTTTAATAATTAACTAGTCAAATGTAAGTGATGATTCGGCGTTATTCCGGTGGAATAGCGTCGAAAACGATTCGGCGTTATTCCGGTGGAATAGCGTCGAAAAAGATTCGCCGTTACTCCGGTGGAATAGCGCCGAAAAAGATTCGTCGTTATTCCGGCGGAATAACACCGAATCTTTAATTATTTTATTTTATTTTATTGGATGTATTTCATACAAACTCAGTTAAAACCGGAGCTAATTAATTTTTATTATTATTATTATTATTATTATTATTATTATTATTATTATTATTATTATTATTATTATATTATAATATAATATAATATAATTATAATATAAGTATTTATACTTACAACAAAGTGTTATGCAAGCAACCATTTTGTCGCTACAGGAAAACACACCCGTTTTTGTGATTGGCGTTTTATAAATAGAGCCAGATTGAATGTCATGCCTCTAAATGGAAGTCGATTCTGGGGTGAGGGATCTAAGTCATGCCGATTGTGTAACTATCCGCAAGAGACTCTGCCACATGTCATAAACCATTGTATGCGCCATTCCAGAGCATTGCAAAAACGCCATAATGATGTACAGAATCGTCTTGTAGCAGCACTTCCCAAAAACCGGCCAAAACTCACAGTAACTGTTAATCGGCGTAATTCAGCAGATAACAACTCAAAATTACGGCCTGATATCATTATCAAAGATGATACTTTAAAAACTGTGAGAATTATAGATGTTGCTTGTCCATTTGAAAATGGCGCAGATGCGTTCATTTTAGCAAGACTACGTAAGGAGGAAAAATACCGGGAGACTGCTAAGGTATTTGAATCAGAAGGGTACTCTACCACAGTGGATGCCTTTATAGTCGGTAGTCTTGGAGGATGGGACCAAGAAAATGAACGAGTATTGCGCGCCTTAGGTATTAGTAAGAGATGTGCTACATCAATGAGGAAGAAAATGGTCAGCGAAACTATCAAGTGGTCTCGAAATATATATGTGGAACACGTGTCCAGCATAAGACAATATTCAGATTAGAAAGATAGTAAAATGATCTGTTTATGTACCGGTACAAGGTGATATTTGCTAAGAAGTGCCAGTGGCAGCGCTTCACGACAGTCCGTCGGTGGCGAATACGCTCAACATAGCGTCATCACACCATTCAAGGTGATAAAACCACGGGTGGGAATGAGGTATTCTGAATATCATTATCATAGCAAAAGATTTCAGTAAGCCCCACAAATCAAAGCGATTGGCTATAATTGCAAAACACTTTCCACACGATGAACTGTCTCAAAGATACAAATTTTACATTGATGACGAGATCTATGATGAGATCGCGTTTTACGAGGAGTTGATAATTGAAAATACGGACACAAAGGAGGAGTGCGGGAAAGTTACAATCAGCGTGAAACATGCCGGTAAAGACCAGCAATACTTTCAGATTCGCTCGTCAGCACAAGCAACAATCAACGGGAACATTAGTGTAGTGTCAAGATTATCAGTTGCGTTGACAGACATTTCGCCACGATCGAAGAGAGACGAAATGATTACTCTACTACCTCTGGATCGGGAGAGTTAACTACCTTCCCTGTGAACAAATATTGTACATCGTCAAGACAAGGACATCTATCACGGTTCTGTGGTGCAGCACCATCTCGCACGTAGACATCCAGGCTCTCCTGCTGCAAAAACCCAACCAAGTGATCCCATTCTCCGTCAAGTTCTTCACTGCCTTCCAATACAACCCGAAGTATGCAGAAATTTATGAGGAAGACACTCCTTGCGAGTATGACTACGAGAAACATGAATTTATTACCCAGAACTGCGCCACATTCTCTCGGACCACATCCAGGCTCTCCTACTGCAAAAACCCAACCAAGTGATCCCATTCTCCGTCAAGTTCTAAAATCACAACCAAGATACAGAGTCAAAAATCCCTGTGAAGATACAGTTTCAGGACAAGAAACCTGACCATCTTAGTTCGATGACTACATCAAACTATGTTCAGAACCTCAAGCTGATCTTCTAATCATGATTATTGTAATTATGATTGTTTTTATTGTTTTTAATCGTGTATTTGTCTTTGAAAAAAATATTTTAAATAAAATTGAATTATTATTATTATTATTATTATTATTATTATTATTATTATTATTATTATTATTATTATTATTATTATAATAATAATAATAATTATTATTATTATTATTATTTTATGATTTATTATTATTATTTGTTAGTTTGTAGGTATAATTTTTATTTATTAATATAATTGAGCGAGCGTATCGAGCGTCTCCACTTGACTCTTATGGCTCGAATGTCTGTTTTTTGTTGTTTTTTTTTTCATTTTTTTTTTCATTTTCTGTTACTGCTTCGGTACAGGTCGCACCGTTCCTCTGTTCCGCCTGAAATTTTGCACACATGTACATTCTACCTAGGCGGGTTGCTGTATAGTTTTTGAACAAAATCCAATCGTTGGTTATAAAAAATAAAATAAAAAATAAATGTACCGATCGTTATGAAATTTTGCAGGGTCAATAAGTACAACATTCTCTCCTATTTTACAAATTATCAGCTAAATCGGTCAAGACCTTAAGTAGTGTAGATAGAAATTACATTTTAACAACAGTAACGTTACCATGGCAACGAAAAGTCGCACGAGAATTCTGGTCACTATGCACTGCCACCTAGAAGTAATCAAAATACTATCGAGGAAGAGTGTATTATTTGTTATTACCAAAGAGTTAAAATAGTTTTCCCAAAGAAATGATGTCAAGATCCTCTAGATGGCGGTGGATTTTATCCATTCTCTCCTATTTTACAAATTTTCGGTTAAATCGGTCAAGACCTTAAAGACTTATTGGTATGTAACATTATAGGAATGTCGTACTCGGGTCGTGTTGCACGTATTGGTGCTCGCTCAACAACGCGACGGAACTTTAGCGTTTTCCTAGTAATACATTTCAAATACAAAAATTTGTAAAAAAAAAAAAAAAAACGGCAGCCAAGCTATCCTTCAAAAGTCTTCGGCTGTGAATGCTGTGAGATATAGAAGTTGAGCCAATCTTTTTATTCTTTCTCCCTAGTTTCGCTTTGAAAATAAGTAAGATCATTTCGCCTGTTGACGAGCGCCAAGCCAACGATTTTTGTGGTAAAAAAGTAAAATTTTTAAACTCGAAATCATAAAAAAAAATCTTGGCCATGAACCAAATTCAATGGCCAAGCCATTTTTTTCACCATTCCATTTCACTACACTGGAGAAAAAAATCCGGAGTTTTTTTTTCTTTTTTTTTGTATTTTTGTCTGTCTGTTAGCACGATTCCGGCTAAACCGATAATCCGATTGCAATGAAATTTTATGGAGACCTTCGAAATCTCTGAACGAAGAACTGCCACGTTTTTGAGCGCAATCGAAAAATTATTTCCCATTAAAATCGCAATTTTACGATTTTTTTCGATTTTTTGAAAATTTCCTCGACTTATAACACCTACATGCTTTGTCCGATTTTAATGCTTTTTTCACAGAACCTTAATTTTATGAATTAAGGTACTCATGGGAAATTTGAGCGCGATCGAAAAATTATTTCTAAAGAAAATCGAAAGTTTACGGGTTTTATCTTTGTTCAAACAATTCTTTGACTTATAACACCTACATGCTTTATCCGATTGTAATGATTTTTTCACAGAACCTTAATTTTATGAATTAATATATTCGTGTGAAATTTGAGCACAATTGAATAATTATTTCTTATGAAAATCAAAATTTTACGATTTTTTCTTTTTTAAACGGTGATTAATTAAAAAAATTAATAATAAGAGTTTATTTTTTATTTAATTTAAATTAATTTTGAAAAAAATCTTCAGTTCAATAATTATTTTTTTACAGAACAACAGAAAATCCACATAACACTTGGCAACTCAATGCACCAATTACGCTTATCCAACAACGCGGCGGGACTTAAGCGTTTTCCTAGTAATAATAATAATAATAATAATAATAATAATAATAATAATAATAATAATAATAATAATAATAATAATAATAATAATAATATTTTTGTAAGTTTTTAATTTTATTTCTTGTTTTCTGAGGATAGCCCACACAGTTGGGCTGAAACGTCAAACGCAATAAAAGCAGAATCGACGCGGCGAAATGTCCCGACCAGTTAATTGTGTTAATTATTTACCGGGCCGCGAAAGCCTTAAATTTGAAATAATAATAATAATAATAATAATAATAATAATAATAATAATAATAATAATAATAATAATAATAATAATAATAACTACTACATTATAATACTACATTTGAATTTAGTCAAGATATCTGCATGGAGTTTGGAGTAGACAAGTGCAAGACGCTACATATCGAAAAGGGTAAGGTTACGCAAGCAGAAGAGTTCCAGCTAGATGATGGAAATAGGATTGGAATAATGGATGATAACGATGTATACAAATATTTAGGATTCTCACAAGCTGCCAGAATTGAACATGTAATGAAAGAAAAATTGATAGATACATACAAGAAGCGACTAAAATCTTTCCTCAAGACGCAACTAAACGGTAAAAACAAGATCACAGCAATAAATACATATGCTATACCAGTACTGACATATTCATTCGGAATCATTAAATGGACACAGACAGACATCCAGGCGCTGGAAATATTAACTCGTACTACACTTACTAAACACAGAATGCATCATCCTAAATCAGCAATAGAGAGATTGACACTTCCAAGAGAACAAGGATGACGAGGCCTAATTGATCTGAACAACTTATATTATAAACAACTAGACATTTTAAGAAAATATTATTTTACAAAGAACAACCAATCAACACTGCATAGGGCTGTGGTGCTACGCTGACAAATCATTAACTAAACTCAAATCTAGCAACACGAAAATGTCAATCTACAAGGGAAACTCATAACTGACGCTTCAAAAGAGTTAAGTCTCTCAGAAAAGACCCTACACAAGAGACATTATGATGAACTACATAAAGGTCACGTAGATATTAAAGCATCAAATAGGTGGTTAAACAACGGGGAACTATTTGGGAAACAGAAGGTTTTATGATGGCTATTCAAGACAGAGTGATTGCAACGAAAAATTATAAAAAACACATTATACAAGATGCGACAGTAAACGATCAATGTAGAAACAATCGAACACATCATATCCAAACAATCGAACACATCATATCCGGGTGCCAGTCATTATGTCAAACAGATTACCTCTACAGACATAACCAAGTAGCTAACATTATTCACCAAAAACTAGCAATCAAGTACAACCTCATTGATACACACACACACCTTACTACAAATACAAACCGGAGAAAGTACTAGATAGCAAAGATTTCAAATTATATTACGACCGCACAGTTATAACAGACCAAACTATACATCACAACAGACCGGATATAATTATAATTGACAAGAAGAAACAAGAAACTACCCTTATTGACGTTGCTGTCCCAATGTGCCATAACGTCGAGACTACATGGAAGAAAAAAATTGACAAGTATAGTGAACTTGCAATTGAGATCAAGAAGATGTGGAAACAGAAAAAGGTAAATACAATCCCATACGTGATATCGGCTAATGGCATCATACCGAAGAAGCTACATGAAAGCATTAAACAACTAGATCTTCCACCCAATGTTTACATCGAGACTCAAAAAGCAGTAATACTCAACACGTGTAGAATAGTTCGTAAATTTCTAAACTAAGAATGATACTTCGAGATTCCGAGACAGCTTTCATCCTGACATGGTTTTCGTGGTTTCCCATAGTCCGAAGAGCAAATGCTAGGATGGCGACGAGAAATCGGCCACGACCGTACACAGCAGAAAGAAAACATCATCTACAAACTATATAATAAATGACTTATTTTAGTTAGAGTTAAGACAAAGTAATAATGTAGGTATGTAATATAGATACACATGGAAGTACTTGACGTAAGTCCGTACAACATGTTAGCTCCGGTTTTGACCGAGTTTGTATGAAATACATCCAATAATAATAATAATAATAATAATAATAATAATAATAATAATAATAATAATAATTTGATGAGTGTAGCGAGCAAAGCGAAGATTCCATTCTATTACACTGGAGAAAAAAATCCGGAATGTTTTGTTTTATTTCTTTCTTTCTTTTTTTGGAATTTTTGTCTGTTCGTTAGCACGATTCAGGCTAAACCGACACTCCAATTGCGATGAAATTTTCTAGAGGCCTTCGAAATTTTTGAACTTAGAATTGCACGATTCGAAAAATCGATCAAAAAAATTATTTCTCGTTAAAATCGCAATTTTACGATTTATTTCGATTTTTTAAAAAATTCTTCGACTTATAACACCTACCTGCTTTATTTGATTGTAATGATTTTTTAACAGAACCTCATTTTATAAATTAATATATTCGTGTGAAATTTGAGCGCAATCAAACAATTATTTCTCTTAATAATTGCAATTTTACAATTTTGCTATGGTGCTGGGATAATGCTAAGGCTTTTACAATTTTCATTTTTTTTTTTTAAAGTGAAAGGTGTTTTTTTGATTAAAAAACAATTATCTAAACATTTCCCGTACCAGATGGATTTTATAATTTTCGTTTTGTTTGATAAATATGATTTTTTTCCTTTGCATTGTTTGAAAATGTATGTTTTTTGTGAAAAACCTATATTTCCCATATTTTAAATAAAAAAACTATAAATGTCATCAAAAAAAAGTGTCCGGTGAATTTGTCGGCGGGACTTAAGCGTTTTCCTAGTAATAATAATAATAAAACTAAAAAAATAAAATAAAAAATAAGAATGATACTTCGAGATTCCGAGACAGCTTCCATCCTGACATGGTTTTCGTGGTTTTCCATAGTCCGAAGAGCAAATGCTAGGATGGCGACGAGAAATCGGCCACGACCGTACACAGCAGAAAGAAAACATCATCTACAAACTTTATTATAAATGACTTATTTTAGTTAGAGTTAAGACAAAGTAATAATGTAGGTATGTAATATAGATACACATGGAAGTACTTGACGTAAGTCCGTACAACATGTTAGCTCTGGTTTTGACCGAGTTTGTATGAAATACATCCAATAAAATAATAATAATAATAATAATAATAATAATAATAATAATAATAATAATAATAATAATAATAATAATAATAATAATAATAATTGGATGAGCGTAGCGAACGAAGCAAAGATTCCATTTCACTACACTGGAGAGAAAAATCCGGAATGTTTTTCTTTCTTTCTGTTTGTATTATTGTGTGTCTGTTTAAACCGATACTCCAATTGCAATGAAATTTTATGGAGGCCTTCGAAATCTCTGAACCATGAACTGCCACGTTTTTGAAGAATTATTTCTCATGAAAATCGCAATTTTACGATTTTTTTAAATTTTAAACATTCTTTGACTTATAACACCTACATGCTTTATCCGATGGTAATGACTTTTTCACGGAACCATAATTTTTATAATTAATATTACCTTCGTGAGAAATTTGAGCGCAATCAAAAAATAATTTTTTATGAAAATCGCAGTTTTAGTTTTTTATTTTATTTTTCATTTTACATTTCTTCGACTTATAACACCTACATGCTTTATCCGATTGTAACGATTTTTATACAAAACCTTAATTTTATAAATAAATATATTGGTGTGAAATTTGAGTGCAATCGAAAATTAATTTCTCATGAAAATCGCAATTTTACGCTTTTTTTCGTTTAAAAAAAATTACGCTCCTCCAACAACGCGCCTGAAAAAGCGTTTGCGAAGCTTCCTAGTTACCTAAACAGAATACTGAACTATTCCAAGTGGTCTGTTAATACTAGTCCAAAGAAATGTAGTGTAGATTTTTGTACTTGCTCTGTTAAGAGTATATTGGTTATCGCATTGAGTGTAGAACATGGTTATCGTGAGTAATTAAAACGTACATGGACATAAAAAAGTACATAATCAGTCGACCTCCTCAAGGTAATTTCTTTTCGTACCGCTTTAAAAAATAAAAAAAACAATGCACTTTACTAGTTCCAGTATACCATTGAAACCGTGAATAGCATCGAAACCCCTTGTTAAATACTTGCCCGCTGGTGAGGTATATCTAAAGGGTTGCCTACCTGGCTGAGCTCAGGGGTTCATTCACAATAATATATTGAATAAGGGCGCGGGAAAGTGTTGTGTCATTGTATTATTTTCTTGATGCAAATCCCCTATCAAGAATATTCAATCCTCTTTTCCGCGTCCTAAGTCAATTATATTAATCTAGCAAAATATTATAAATTCACCCGAAAACGGCCTCCTCAATCCTTGAACACCGGAGAGCCCGCGTTTGTCTGATATCGACTTTTGACCTCGTGGTGAAAAAATCCCTTGCATTTACTGCGGTACTCCTACAATATACCACTTTAATTTATTTAATAATTCATTAATTATAATTCAGCTGTTATAGAAACTAAAATAAATAAATTGAATTACACAAATGCACACAAAAGAATGTTTAAACTGCAGTAAAACCTCGCCGTACCTGTCTCCCATTACAAGGTGTTGATTGTGAAGACCGTAGGAAAATAGAAAAAAAACATTTAAAACACGAAAAGTAAAAAATATTTATAAGACGATCCCATTTAAACAAATGAGTTTTTTTTTCCACTGTACATTCATACTTTCGCGGAAGAAAACCTTGAACACTTAATTCTTGTGTCAAATCTTGAAACCGATGACCATATAATAATCTTAAAATCAATATCACCAAAATATGTTTCTACGCAGAAAATAGCATATCGTTAGTATCATCACATCGGTAGCCCTATATGTTTATTCGTCTCTACCGACTGAGAAGCTGGCCGGCGCCTATAGACCAGTCGAGAAATCCAAATTTATGCTTAGAAATCAATGTTAGCGGCAAAATGTGAGACATTTGGGTACCGGGCTGATTTATAGGTAAAAAACCCCAATAAATCCGAATTTGCCCGGTACCAACTCGGATTTTGGCCCGTTTGCCCAGAATCCAAGATGGCGTCCAACAAGGTGTAAAAACCAGATTAACCCATTAAAAGTACTATTTTTGTTCATTGAACACGTCAGTGGGGTTCATTTTACGGTTTTAGGGATCGCGGAGAAGGGAAGTACCATTTTCAAAATGGCGGTCACTTTGATGGAGAAAACTGGGTCTTTTTCCCCGTTGAGTAAATACCATTTTATGCGTATGAGACATTGTGGTACCGGGCTGAATTATGGGTAACTAGGAAAACGCTTAAGTCCCGCCGCGTTGTTGGATGAGCGTAATTGGTGCATTGTGCTGCCATGTGTTATGCGGATTTTCTGTTGTTCTGTGAATAAATCATTACTTCTATCATTAAATTAAATTAAATTCAAAAAAATTAACTTAAATCTTTAATTTTTTTAATTAATCGTAATTTAAAAAAAGGAAAAAATCGTAATATTGAAATTTTCATTAGAAATAATTATAAGATTGCGCACAAATTTTACACGAATATATTAATTCATAAAATTAAGGTTCTGTGAAAAAATCATTACAATAGGATAAAGCATGTAGGTGTTGTAAGTCGAAGAAATTTTTAAAAAATCGAAAAAATCGTAAAATTGCGATTTTCATGAGAAATAATTTTTTGATTATGCTAAAAAACGTGGCAGTTCTAAGTTCAGAGATTTCAAAGGTCTCCAGAAAATTTCATCGCAATTGTAGCATTTGTTTAGCCGGAATCGTGTAAACAGACAGACAAAAATACAAAAAAAAGAAAGAAAGAAAGAAAGAAAGAAAGAAAGAAAGAAAGAAAGAAAAAAACATTCCGGATTTTTGTCTCCACTGTAGTAGAATGGAATCTTCGCTACGCTCATCCAATAAGTAATTGGGAAAATTACAGCTTAATACTTATTTGGATTCATTAAGTTTAAGGGCGCTTATAAATAATAAATAAATAAATTGTATTTAGAGTCTATCCACTCAGTTATATAACTGATTTTCAGTGGAGGACTTTAAATCAAAGCGACCAAGCCAACCCTGTAGGCACCGACGCAATCGACGAGTGAGCGATAACCAACCAAAGATCAATATTTTTGGATGAGCGTAGCGAGCGAAGCGAAGATTCCATTCTACTACACTGGAGAAAAAAATCCGGATTTTTTTTTTCTTTTTGTATTTTTGTGTGTCTGTTAACACGATTCCGGCTAAACCGATACTCCAATTGCAATGAAATTTTATGGAGACCTTTGAAATCTCTGTACTTAGAACTGCCACGTTTTTGAGCGCAATCGGGAAATTTTTTCTTATAAAAAACGCAATTTTACGATTTTTTTCGATTTTTAAAACATTTCTTCAACTAATAACACCTACATGCTTTATCCGATTGTAATGATTTTTTCACAGAACCTTAATTTTATGACTTAAGATATTCGTGTGAAATTTGAGCATAATCGAAAAATTATTTCTCATGAAAATCGAATTTTTACGGTTTTTTTCTTTTTTAAAACAATTCTTTGACTTATAACACCTACATGCTTTAACCTATTGTAATGATTTTTTTCACAGAACCTTAATTTTATGAGTTAATATACTTGTGTTAAATTTGAGCGCAATCGATTAATTATTTTTTATGAAAATTGCAATTTTACGATTTTTTAATTTTTTTAAAAATTACGATTACGATTACGAAATTAAGTTAATTTTTTATTTTATTTAATTAAAAAAATCTTCAACTTAGTAATGATTTTTTCACAGAACAACAGAAAATCCGCGAAACACATGGTAGCTCAATGCACCAATTACGCTCATCCAACAACGCGGCGGGACTTAAGCGTTTTCCTAGTAATAGGAAATATAGCAATCAGTGGTATGGACAGTGCAAACACCCGCGAATCAACGCCAGAATCAACAAGGCCGATTCAGAACAACTCTGAATTTACTATGTGCTTCGTTGCTAGGATGGCTCCAAAGTCACCGTTTACAAACTCCTAAGAACTGATGGACTTAAGTCCAAATCAGAAGTTAAAAAACTACTGACTTTAGCGGGAATCGAACCCTGGACCTTCTGCATTGGAAGCAGATACGCTAACAACAAGACCAACGAGCCACACTTCAACCGAGCTTCACCCGAGCTTCAACCGAGCTTCAACCGTTAGGTAATAATGCGCCACTCTAGCCTAGGCGATATGGGGAGGAAAGTGGAAAGTCCCACGATCAGAACCAGCCACAGGTAGGGTAAAGGAAAGGGGAGGGGTTCTCACGTCGCGGTCGTCATCATCTTTGTCGTCGTTCTTGATGTTATGGTCATTCTCATCGTCGTCGGGGAGGTCATCAAGGGAAGGGGGAGAGGTCCCCGCCGACGCGCCTTAATTCAAATTAAACTCAAAACCCCATCATTTATACTTTATATATGAATGAACTCAAATGCAAATGTTACTGGATACTCAACACATGGCTCGCTCACTCGTCTAACAACGACTTTTGCGTTTCTTAGCCCAAACGCAAAAGTCTCCCGCGCGTATACCCGGTATGTGGGAGACCTCGGTTCAAACCCCGGTAAGCATCGGTTTTGTAATTTCTGTATTGTATTAAACAAATACATGATTTTAAATGCATACAATAGGCCTACTATGAAAAACAAAGCAGGTACGAAATACGAGTTAAGATTGCAAGGTTTATTCAATCTCCCCGCGGAATTTTGGGAAACCTTAAGCATAAAGATTCGAAACTTTTAAGTGAGTGTTGAAATTAGCATTGTTACTCATTGGCTATATTTCAAATCTCCAATATAGGATTCAATAACCAATCAATCACAATCGATGTTGTGATTATTGATTTGGGTTATTGATGACTATATGAATCAAGTGATCGATTATACCTTGGTCACTGCATGCATTTACTGCCATGGCATTCAAAACATGAATCGATAAAAATATTTGTTTAAGTTCAAATTATTATTTCTTGTACAGTTGTACGTTTGAATCGTAACGGATTTTGCTGAAATTAACTGCACCCTGAGGACTAATCCCGGTTGTCTGTTTAAAATATTTGCGCAATCTGGTCAGCGGTTCGGCCGTTCTGGAGCGAACTCACTCACTCACTCACTCACTCACTCTCACTCACTCACTCACTCACTCACAGACAACAGATTCGGAAGAGACAAAGTCTCATTTAAATTGAATGATAAGACTCAGTCGCTGCGCTCCCTTGTCTATAATAACATTGAAGTATTACAACACACAGTACAACAGTAACTTTATTTTTAGACGTGCATAGTTCGATTTTCTCACGAAGTATGTTTTTGTCGCACTCTTACGCTGTAGGTTTCAATCTTGCTATGTGTGTTCCAAAATCATTAATCGTTTGTCCGAACGCTATTTTCATGAGAAATTATCTATTTAAAAAAATGGATTTGACGCTTTTACTGTATAGACCTTTTAATTTCTGAATTGTAGTAAATAAAAACGTCAAACCCCGAGTTGATTTTTTTGTACGGGTAAGCTTACTATCGTCAGACATACGCTAAATACTCAAAATAATGTAAAATACAAAATACCTTTAGTATATTACTACAGATAGCCTACTAATTTTGGTTATTCTGCAAGAAAAGGTCAACTTTAAAAAAGTCATGAGACTGGTATCAACTTTCATAATGATTATGCCTATGAAAAGCTAGTATAGAATAATCTAATAATGTTTAGTAAAGGATTAGTCAATAATAATAATGGTCAAAGCTGTAGGAATTGTTTGGTAATTTTATTTTACTAGGAAGCTTCGCAAACGCTTTTTCAGGCGCGTTGTTGGACGAGCGTAATTGTTTAAAAATGAAAAAAGCGTAAAATTGCGATTTTCATAAGAAATAATTATTCGATTACCCTCAAATTTCACACGAATATATTAATTCATAAAGTTAAGGTTCTGTGAAAAAATTATTACAATCGGATAAAGCATGTAGGTGTTGTTGAAGAATTTAAAAAAATTAAAAAATCTCAAAATTGCAATTATTATGAGAAATGTGTTTTTGATTGCGCTTAATTAAAGTTCACACGAATTGTTCAATTGGGACTTTAGCGTTTTTCTAGTAAACTAGGAAAACGACGGGACTTTAGCGTTTTCTACGCTAAAGTCCCGTCGCGTTGTAGAGCGAGCAACTAGGAAAACGCTAAAGTCCCGCCCGGGGTTGTTGAGCGAGCACCGGTATACGGCAACAACGACCCGCCCCGAGTACGACATCCCCATAATGTTACATACCAATAAGTCTTTAAGGTCTTGACCGATTTAGCTGAAAATTTGTAAAATAGGGAGAGAATGTTGTACTTATTGACCTTGCAAAATTTCATAACGATCGGAACATTTTTATTTATTTATTATTTATTTTTTATTTTTTATTATTTTTTATTTTTATAACCAACTATCGGATTTTGTTCAAAAACTATACAGCAACCCGCCTAGGTGGTATGTACATGTGTGAACAATTTCAGGTCGATCAGAGAAAGGGTGCGACCTGTATCGAAGCAGTAACAGAAAACAAAGAAAAAAAAACACACATTCGAGCCATAAGAGTCAAGAGGAGGGCGATCGCTAAAGCTCGCTCAATAACTATCGACAGAATTGCACTGAAAGTACGCAGAACTATTTTGCCTTCAATCCACTGGAATAACGCCGAATCTTTTTCGACGCTATTCCACTGGAATAAAGCCGAATCTTTTTCGACGCTATTTCCCCCGGAGTAACGTCGAATCTTTTCGACGCTATTTCCACCGGGAAAAACGCCCGAATCGTTTTCAACGCTATTCCACCGGAATAACGCCGAATTTATTAGTATCATTACTTACATTTGACTAGTTTATTATTAAATTAAATAGTATTAGTTTTCGGTATGGGGCTATACATCCTGTCTTATAGGGAAAAACTGAATAAAGACGAATATTTTCGGCTTTTTTCCCGTGGATTAACGCCGAATCTGTTTTTGGCGTTAATCCAGGATATGTGGTCTATATTTTTGGGTTTACGACTAACGTCGTACGTTACACTACACACGATCGATTCGGCGTTATTCCATTCGGCGCTATTCAGCGCCCCCCTCATTCACAGACACAGATATACGGAACTGACAAAAAGCTCATTAAAACTTAAATGGTAAGACTCAGCAGCAGCTGCTTTTCTCCCTCGTCTAATAAATACAACAATTATTATGATTCGCACAAAATATAATAAACAATATATTTAAATAGTTTACAAGATAATTACAAAAAAACTATAGCGTATACAAAAGTTGAAAATAAAAAATAACATTCCAAAAAACGGATTGCATTAAACTTAAGATAAAGTATTTCTTAATTTTTCATAAATCGGGAAACACTCCCGTAGGTGTAATTGATTTTATAAAAATCAATCCAGAAGTTAACAAAATTAACAAAAAATAAAATAAAAATAATATAATAATACGTTAAAAACGTTACCCCGCGGATTGATTTCTATTTAGATAAAGTAATTTAAATAAATTTAAATACATTATATTAACAAATGACTGCTATGTTTGTTATTGTTATTATATTATTTTTATTTTAACAAGTGTTATATAATAGACATAATTTGATGAAAGTGCATAATACGAAAGAAAATTCAAACTAAATTAATAATTAATAATTAATAATGTTCCCCTTCGTCACAAAACGTTCCCCCTTGCTAGCGTGAGCGTCGTCCCTCAACTGTTGAGCGCGGTTGGAGTATACCCATCCTGCCATGCACCTGTCTCTCTCTGGTGATTATCTTACTTCTCTCTCACTTTCTTTAGCTCCTTCTCTTCTCTTCATTGAAATGCCGGCCTGCATTCCTGCCCTAGCCACAACAGAATGCCCCGTGGCGCGGCTCACGA
This sequence comes from Sweltsa coloradensis, assembly GCA_024449915.1. Taxonomy (NCBI): domain Eukaryota; kingdom Metazoa; phylum Arthropoda; class Insecta; order Plecoptera; family Chloroperlidae; genus Sweltsa; species Sweltsa coloradensis. The sequence continues at coordinate 171,904 of JAMZAV010000964.1, forward strand.
GGCCTATTCTATTGCGTATCACATCGAGTTTGGACAGGGGGTCACTCCACTGATGTGTGTGTGTTTTATGTTGTGACGACGCGGCCTCTGGACCTGGGGTCGCCGAGGACACGTTTTAAAGCCAGGGGTAGAAAAAAACACTTGCGCATTTGGTTTACAATTTATAAATTGTACTTTACTTTGTACTTTTACCATCGTAATCAGTTTTCAGTAACACAAACAAGCCTAAATGCAAATCGAATGCAAAGTAATATTGAAAGTAGTTTTTTAAGCACATGGTCCACCATGGTAGAAAAATTTGTTTTTGCTAAGCTAATTCGCAACCGCGTTTAAAATTCACGTTGATGGATGAGCGTATTTGGCATATCGCCCTAAATTTATATATTCGTAAATTTGGGCGATTCTCATAAATATTTCAAATATACCCAAAACCGCGTCAGGTCTCAAAGTAAAACCACGCAAAACGACAGTTTTTTCGGGCAGGCGTTCTCGAGAGATCACTAAAAACACGTAATTTTGCGTTGTTTTAATATTAGTGGTAATCTAAAGAAATCGTTAAATCGGAGTAGCCGTTTGTCCGGTAGAGACTAGAGAGCAAACAAAAAGACAAAAATATACCAACGCAGCAAACAAAACACCCGTGCTTTTTTTCTTAGGATAGTCAAATTAAAGTTTTTGTCCACTACGCGTATCAAGTGATAGTTTGACTCTCCTTGTGAGTTGTGACCAATGACATAACATCATACGCAAAGCTTATGTACGTCATTGGTTGTGACTCATAAGGCCTCCTGCCGTTTTTCTCTAGACACTCACAAAGCAAACAACTTGAGATTTTTAATATATTATCACAGCCTAGCGCCCTAGCCTATGTTATGACGAAAGCTTTGGAACCGAAGCACAGAATAAAATAATGGTAGAATATCAATGCGTTGTCAGTTGACACCCCTGAAAATAAGTTATTGCATCGGTATGTTTTTATTTAAAAATAATAATCTTTTTTTGTGTATATTGTTTTAGTAGTTTTTCTTACAATATAACTGGGAATGTAAAAATAATAATAATAGAAAAACGCAATTTTGTTTATTTATGGTATTGTCTATCCAGTGGCGGATCTAGCCCGGATTCATGGGGGGAGATGAATTTTCCCCAAGATTTTCAAATAATACTTATAAAACGAACTTGGAAGCAGTAAGTATTTTTTTGTGGGGGGGGGATTGGTTTTGCAAAACAATTTATTTTATTTTATTATTTATTTAACGTCTATCATATTAAAAAACTATACAACAGGAGACAACTAAATACTAACTAATATATTTGATAGAACAACAATGAACTACAATGATAATAAAAGGATATAAATGAATTAAATAGAAAAAAAAAGGGGGTGGGGAAAGAAAGAAAAGAAAAAAGAAAAGAAAAAGAAAAGAAAAGAAAAGAAGAAGAAGAAAAAAAAAATTAAAAAAAAAACGAAAAGAAAAAAACTGATTTATTAGACGATCCCACTCAAACGAATATGAGGTTTGCCAAAAATCAGGAACAGCAAATCTTCATTCTTGTGTTCAACCATCATTCTTGTGTTCAAATCTTGATAACAATTTAGTGCAAAAGATCTTGACTCTAATATATAATTATATCAGATATATAATTATTTAAAATTGTTCAAGTCAAAAACTGATCACAGCAATGATACAGGACACTTAACTCAAGTTGCAAGTTCCACCATTGGGCGGCAACCAGACAATCTAGGCAGAAAAATATCAATTGAAAATACATTGAATACATCAAAATCAAAGCAATAATGAACAAACAAAGAGAACAAAAAGAGAATGCAGGGGGGTGAGACTCGACTGGACCCGACTTCAACATGGCTTTGAATGTTCCGACAAATCTGATTTCGTTTCCGTCCACAAAGAAACAATTCCGACATTTGGTAGACTCGAGTTTCGTTTCCGATTGTCGGAATCATGGTGATGGTATGTAGCACCGTGCGTGGTCGAAATCACTTGCGTCTGTGGTAAGGATTTTACCAATGATTGTTGAGCCACTCGGAAGCTTCGTTATAAAATTATTAATGTCCACACTCCACAGCCATGCTTATGTAGAAGAAACCAGCCAGACGCATATTTATAAGGCACTGAGTTTTTTTGCAGCCGTGTTATCGAAATAAAAATGGAGGATTTTTTTGTCTACGAAAACCAAATAGCAGACGGAATCGAAAGATTCGTCGAGTCTACCGCTTGTCGGAATACAGCACGGAAATCAACCAAACCACTCACCCCCCAGGGTCTGTTTGAAAGTTCCAGACGACATTGCCCTTTTCGCAGGAGAAACAATTTGCGAATTTTGCAACTTTCAAAGGCACGTCACGTTAAAATCACGTTCATCACGCTAAAAATCGAAAATGTCATAAGAAATGAATGATGGTGACAATTGGCTACGCAATCAAAATAGGAATCTTATGGGGGAGGGGGGAGCAATTTCCCCCCTCCCCCTGTATCCGCCAATGTATCGAATCGATGTAATTCGTTCTTTAATTTGATCAACACTTGAGAACATGATTATACCAAATGACTATAACAATTTCATGTTTTCTTATGCGTAGAAAAAAATGCATTGATTTGAAATTCGTGAAAGGGTGTCTTTTAAAAAACTATGAAAAAGAGTTCTAATATCAAAATACAATAAAATTTAAATTTTTATCGTGGGAAACCTGTTATAGGGTGCAATTAGCCCCTCTTCAGGTGAACTAGGTATGTGCGGATAGGAAATTGTGAAGGGATGTCCGAGGGCTATTTAAGAGGACTCAATCCCTTGCATTCGCCTTGACGACTGAGGAAAACCTCGGAAAAAACCTTCAGTCAGGATTGCCGGTCTCGACGGGATTCGAACCCGGGACCTCCCGAATCAGAGTCGAGCGCTTAGCGCCCGAGCCAACACTGTCGGTCAAAATACAATAGTTTGTATTTGGGTAAATACACATGGAACTGAAATAAATCGTCTACTAACTCGCGCAACCCCTTGTAGTTCTACAGCTTGTCGCCCGCGCCACCAACCAGTACGCCTGCAGACCGGCAGTTTGCACGCCCGCAACGCACGTTCAGTATTCACGGGACTCAGGCGCGTGTTCTACATTTTCCCTGTTCTCTCATTTGGACTGTGAAAAATTTGTTTATGTTGTAACACAGATCAATCGAATTTGTAGGTTGAATACATTTTTCAATCCCTTAAAATGAAATCTTAAACAAAAATAAACGTCTTCCAGAACAAAAAACATAAATTTCCTGGGTATTTTTCTGACAGTTTACAATTTTACATTGTGAAGCCGTTGGAAATAATCACACATCTTTAACTTTAATTGATCTATGCTACAGCAGAAAAACTAGAACCATTATTGTTAAGCTTATGTGAAATAGCGGAATCCAAATAAAACGCACTTGAGTCCAGTAGAATATCATTGAAGAGAACTATTACTGCTGCCAGCAACTAGCGCGATTGTGTGACGGCTTTTCGTTGCCATTTGATTGGAGTTTAAAATTTGTTTTAAAAGTTATGTTTGGAGAATATATACAAACTGTTAGGGTTTGTGACTTGAATGGGTAGATTCTAAATACGAATTTATTTATTTTATTTAGGGCTGGCTAGTGCACTGCTCGTACACTACTATTGACTTTTTTTTTATTGTTGTCCTCCTTTGTAAATCAGTTTTTTTAAATGAATAGAACAGACATTAAATAAATATATATAAATGTGTATATATTTTTTTTATGTATCAGGTTAACGCTCGGGTGCAGTTTGCATTTTTATACCAAATTCTCGACTTCGAGTAAAAATCGGTGAAACCTACATTTACTTTATTAGGCCTATTTTATTTGTTTATTAAACTGACTAGAATTTTTGAATGCTCAGGTCAGCTTTCCGTTTTTTTTAACAGGTTGACGCGGTTGATATACCAAAGAAACAACACAACCGGTGGGGTGCAGTTTGCATATTTCTAAATTAATGCCTTGATTTTGAGTAAAAATTGGTGTTGAAGCCTCTACTTGATTATTTTGATCTGTTTATGAATTTTTTAATCATTTTTGGATTTTCAACGTTTCCTTTGCAATTGAGTGTGAATGGATACGAATATTATAAAGATAACATTTTCTTCTCACGTTGAGAAATATGGTAATGTGAGTAACCATTCAGTTGCAAACTTCAGAAGCAGGAACACGTGTACTTTTCTCGCGAATTAAAACAAAGTACATACATCGAAGCCATGTAGTGGTGTATCCAGGGGGAAGCTCGGGAGACTTTGCCCCCTTGAAATCCCAGGTTATTAATTACATTCGGCAAAACTTCTAGTTAGTAGTAGTTTTATGGTGCTTTAACAGCGAAGATTACCATACACAAATAATTGGATGAGTGCAGCGAAGACTTTTATTTACTACACCCAGAAAAAAAATAGCTAGGGATTTTCCCCCTCTTTTTGTTCGCTCTCTACTGGGCAAACGGCTGATTCGATGTATCTTGATTTAATTTTGAGGAGACCTTCGAAATCTCTGAACGTACTTAGACCTGCCATATTTTTTTGGAACAATCGAAGACATATTTCTCACGAATATTGTACCTTTACAATTTTTAGTACAAGTTTTTCGTGGTATTTCGCTCCTTACTGGGCAAACGACTACTCCGATCGATGAAACTTTACGGGAATGTTTGAAATTACTGAACTTAAGATATGTTACGATTTTGGGTATATAGATTTCTGATAAAAATAGTACTTTTAGGGCAACGAAAAACCTATATGACCTCGCAGCCCCGCACCTTTCCGCGACTGGCCCAACGAGGTGTGTCGGTTCTCTGTCACTCATTGACTCGTCGGTCGCCAAGATTTGTTACAGGGAGACAGACATGGTCCTACATGAAAGGATAGAAACTGTCACGCGACTGGCAAACGCGTTCGCGAAGCAGCCTTATTATCCTACCACTTACCAAAAAAATTATATTTTTCAAAACATGTGCAATAAATCCTATGATATTCTTGAGAATCTGGTAAAATGTGTCCCATACAGAAAAACACCTTTAATTTATACCAACATTCTTAAAATACGCAGCCCCCCCCCCCCCCGTGTCGTGTGTGTGAAGCACCTCGGACAGTTATACTTATATATTATTCTTGACCGCACCCCCGAAATATATTCCTGCCTAGTGCATGGCACTGAAGCCAGGTATATCGAAGTCGAGGCCTGGCCCGCGTAATTATAGACAGCCATTACTAGACCAACAAAATACAAATACTTTGGCCCAAAAGATGATGATCCTGGCCCAGCCCAGCTTCTATGGAAGAATATAAAAATCATGTGGATATTTAAACTCAACAGAGGCTTTGCTGGCGTCGTTTTTTTCTACAAAAGAATGTATGATGATAGTATTTAATATTTATTATTGTGCGGTGTAAAGCCAAATGCTGAGTGACATGTTAACGAATGAGGAATGTTTATGAGTTTGTGAATTGAGCTTGTATTGACATCGATCGATGGGAAAGATGCCACCCGGAAAGGCCAAAACCCGAAAATAAATTAGAAAAGCGGTCCGGCCAGTCCGAGCTGAGCTTTCCGGCCAAATTCCCATCTCTTGCAGGAAGGAACATAATGCATAATATGGGGGTGCTTATCTCCCTTCTAACTGTGAATGGTCACCTGTTGCATCATTGTAATGGAATACCACACACAAAATTGTTGGGGTTAACTGAGAGGATGTCCAAGGGGAGAATCGCCTTATTGACTGATGAAAACCTTAGACAAAACTTTCCGTCAGGATTGCCGATTGGTCAACGGCTACTCCTTTCTGTCTTGACGAATTTTTCATGTTACCTTAAAAATTTCACAGCTTATACCCGTTACCAAAATGCATAAATATTTCTTGTGAAAAGTGCACTTATACAGACTTTTAAATGCACTTTAGCTTGTCGGTTCAGCTTCAACACCTACTCTGATCTTGGTAACAATTTCAGGGAACCTTTTAAATCTCTTACTGGGGAGTGGGGACCGATCACATATTGTTAGTGCAATGAAATACATAATAGTACTCATGAAAATTGCACTTTTACATATATTTTTCAAACATTGTTTAATTTTGATACAGTGCTTTTGTTTTAGTAGGCTCGCATAAATAATTGTTTGACACAACTTTTAAGACACTTATTTAAAAAATAATGCTAATTGTTTACAATGGCAAAACGTTTATATGAAAAAGCGGCAAGGTGGAAAATTATATGAGTATTATTGTTTAACTATTATATTATGCAAACTGTGGTTTGGAAATTTCATTATGAACACTTGAATGACACTACTTCGGCGCGTAGGAAGGGGGGGGGGGGGGAATGGGGGGAGTTTCCCCCCACTTTTTAACGTGACCCCCCCCCCCCCCACTTCCGAATCTTAGAAATTCAGTCTCGCCGTAAATACGCACAGAAACAAATTCTGAATAACAAATTTTCAATAAAAGTGATTTTTTTAATCCATTATACTTACTGATAATGACTTGTTTTGGCACGTCTGCAGTGTATTCTCCACTTCCCTTTCCCTTACCTTATACCTCCTTATAGTAATGATCAAAAATTTCGACAATCCTATTATTGTTCGACGTGATCAATGATAAGCCTATGCATATTCAATGGTTGTAGCATGCATGGTCTTTCTCTTAACTATTCCAATTTTATTGAAGAGTTTTATAGTTTTAACTGTACAAAAAATACATTAATTTGGTATTGCATTCAGCCCACGATTTTTTTCTAGAACGCACCAAACACACTCTAAAAACCTAATTTTCAAAATTTTTGCCTGCGGCGCTGTAGTTGGGGGGCTCCCCCCGTACTTGGCAGCAGATTTGTTGTTCCCCCCCACACTCGAAAAGGAGTTCCTACGCGCCTGACTACTTATAATAAGAGTGAGCAATACCAAATTACTAATTAGCATTTCTGGAAGGGCTATTCATGCAGTCAGTAGCCTAAGAATCTGTTAGACAACACAAACTTTTTGCCAATTTGCATTGTATGTCAAGCAAGGATAGGATATGCACACATTTCCATGCCATCTGAAGAAAAAATCTTTATCAAACTGGGAAACGCTAGAATTGCTGATTCTTAACACACCATAACATAAATCTTACTGAAACACAATTAGTTCTGAGAAATTCAACACTAGTTAGCACTTCTTCCTTGAGTCAAGATAATAATAATAATAATAATAATAATAATAATAATAATAATAATAATAATAATAATTTCAAATTTAAGGCTTTCGCGGCCCGGTAAATAATTAACACAATTAACTGGTCGGGACATTTCGCCGCGTCGATTCTGCTTTTATTGCGTTTGACGTTTCAGCCCAACTGTGTGGGCTATCCTCAGAAAACAAGAAATAAAATTAAAAACTTACAAAAATATAAGCCAAGACAAGGCTTCCCATAGAAAAACAAAATAACAACAACAAAACAAACAGTTACCATGATCAGGCTCCGCCTTCTATAAAATTGCATTACATTCTAATAAAGTCTTTTTCACAACCAGATCAACCTCACATTTGAGAATTTCTGGTGCGTATCCGATCACTCCGTCGAACTCCACTTTCTTGGGGCTGATCCATTTCCGGGACAGGGAGGACGAGAAGGCCTGCATTCGAAACCGGGAGTAAGATCTCGGGGATAATGCGTTTATTTACGATACGGCCAGCGTTGGAGTTGTCTTGAATCAGTTTTACTATGGGCGCCCACGACCCGCTCAGCTTAAACCCAACATCACCATTAAAATTGTTTGGTGTTTTAGCTATTTCAATGGACTCTCTAACCAATCTTGGCAGTAACCGAGGCTCTTTGCAAACTATTGTGGCACTATCAAACAGAATTTCATGTCTTGGATTATTAGCATTTTCACAAGCATGTTTAGCAACCGCCGACTGTTCTTCTCGAGCATGCCTACAATGCGCTTTATGTTCTTTCAATCTTGTTCCTACTGTCCTGCATGTTTGGCCTATATAAACCAATCCACACTTGCAAGGAATTTGGTAAACACCACTCTCTTGCAGTGGAATTATATCCTTGACTGGCTTCATCAAATGGGCTACCTTTTTCCATGGAGTATAAATAGTTTTATATCTTTTTTGGCTAAAATGCGACCAATTCTGTCCGTCGTATACTTCACGTAAGGCAGGAAAGCTCTCGTGATGTTACCGGTAGCCTCATCTTCAACTATCTCACTGTTGGCAGGTCTCTGTGGTCTATTAAAAGCCCTGTTGATGGTTGCATTACTGTATCCATTGTTTAATAATGCTTCTCTGAGCACCACCTTTTCCCTCCCTAAACTTGCTTCGTCTGACAGTCTGTTAGCGCGGGTTACCAGCGTGTTAATAACAGACTGTTTCTGTGGAGGGTGGTGATGGGATGTCTCATGCAGGTACAAGTTGGTATGAGTGGGTTTACGATAAACTGAGTGGCCAGGAATATTTCCCCTCGTGACAAGAATATCCAGAAAAGCTAGTTGGCCATTTGTCTCTAATTCCATAGTGAACTGAATGCTGGGATGGAGGCTATTCAAATAGACCAAAAATGCATGAAGTGTTTCCCTACCATGTGGCCAAACTGCATAGATGTCATCCATATATCGCAACCAAGGACTCGAAATGATCCAAAAAGAGATTGGCTACTACTGGAGATAAAGGACTGCCCATTGGAGTGCCTTCAGTTTGTTGATACACTTTTCCTTCAAAAACAAAGAACGTGGATTCGAGACAATGTTGAATTAAGTCCGAGATGTGTTTTGCCAAAGGAATTCTTTCTCGTACCACCTTCATTGCTTCTGGCACTGGAATATTAGTAAACAATGACACAATGTCAAAACTTACCATCAAGTCTTGGTCATCGAATGTTAGGTCTTTAAGACATTCAATAAAATGAACCGAGTTCTTAATGTATGACTTGGTCTCTGGCACAAGTGGTTGAATCTGTTTAGCCAAGTGGCGAGCCAACTCATGGGTAGGGGATTCTTTCATAAAGTTCGTGTGAAATATGATAACGATGTTATTAACCGTTTGCGCGGAAAAAACAGAAAACCGAGCGCTTAAACTCGTCTCTGCGCCAGCCTCAGCGACACCTCTTAATCATAATTTGCTGCTTTGCAGTGTTGGTCCACATATCCACATGGCAGTGTTAGCATAATTATTATTCCAAATGGATGGCAGGTTTGTTGAAGACGACCTGAAAAAAAAAAATATATAGTATATCAATATCAAACATACTTTTGAGTTTGACTAACGGCAATGGTTATTTAATAACACTTTTAGTTCATGTTAACACAGAAAAAAAGAGTCTGTGGAATGCGGTTACCAGGTAATTTTTTCTTCTTCAATATTTATTTGTCCATTCTGATACAATGGTACAGTTTGGTTTGGTCAGGTGAAGCTTGCATGTAAAGCTAACCACAGAAGTACATCAGTAACTTGAACAAGGGTGAACAAATAATAAATACTCAATGTTGACAAGAAAAGTTTCGATAAGGATCGGTACACAAGATATTCAAGTCAAGTGACATATTATTGGGATTCACACTTAAAACTGGGAACATCTATGCTCGACCCACTTACCAACATGTGGTCTCTGGTCACCACAACAGGCAACTAGTTAGGCAGACACTCGCATTGCAAGCATTGTGTGAACATCTATTCAAGAGATAACGTTAAGTTAAACACATACATGTTTTTACCTCCCTGTGCACGCACTGGCACATTACTTTACCACCCACCCTCTCTTGCCGTAAGTCATACATGCACCTCCTCTCAAAATGACTTTCAAGTAAACATAATTTTTTGTTGGAAGCACTCTTAAAGCTTGTTTGTTACTCAATGCTTGTTAATTTAATCGATAGAAGAGAGAGTTCTAGAGCTACAAAATCAACAGAATGTAGGAGGAATACAAAAATAAAATACCAATTCATTTCTTCCCAGCTTTCAAATCTCGTCATTGTTGGTTGAGGTGCCAAGTAAAAATCGGTGCCGGGTAGAACAATTCAAAAATTTCCCAAGGCACGCAATGGCACAAACGGCTTGACAGAGAGGTCTTGCATACAAGAGAGCTTAGCTTTCTTTGCTCCCTAAATATTAATAGTACTTTATTTTTCTATGTATAATTAATGAATTAATCAATATAATTTTCAAGTTATTTATTTATTTAAGTGCCCTCAGGGCCAATAGGAAGGTACCAAGTTATTTTTGAAGAGGAGGTTTAAAAGTTGGGAAAATGCAAATAGAAAATGTACTCTTTTGACAAATAAGAACAGTAAATAGTAAATGCATACACCTTTACAGTAAATGAATAAAACAATAAACAATATCAAGAGAGGTCTTATTGGGGTGGACGAGCTTTAGAACAGGAAGTTAGGAAGACTGCAGGAACAAAAAAAACTATATAATTATGTATTAAAGTAAGACGCTTAAAGTCCAAAAACTTTTCATGCAAGGAAAAGAAGTTATTGTACAAAGAACAACCCATGTAGTACAATTGAACGACCTATTAACTTTTAGGAAAATGAAAGCTCCTCATCATTTAGAGGCAAAATTACCAGACGAACTGGGCTTTCGGAGTTCTACAATAGTAATAACAGGTATATGGCAACTGTGTAATAGGCAGCGGGTGGAGTAGGACCCTGGAGATGACATCAACCCCTTTACCGGCTTGGCTGATTTGGAGAATGGAGCTTTTCATCTCTTCCCACCTTACAATTATAGGTTAGTACATTATTCTATCAAATCGTGAACATGATTGGATTTGATTGGCAAGTGAATAAAAGTAAACCAGCATGACATCAGGAACAAGGACAAATCTGATTGGTTCTTGAACTAGAGTACCTACTTTCAGGTATAAATACATGAGACAATATCCCTCCTATTCATTGTCAAAGCGGAAGTAATAAAACCAGAGGTACATCTATGGTGAAGTTTCCGGAATCGTACGGTGAGGCGACATCGGAGCTGGCAACGCCCCAGGGAGGCTGCACCCCCCTCGTTGGCCCTGGTGTCTTCGGTCTCAAACCTCACAGGGGTTGCACAGGACAACTTCCAGCCACCCCCCACCAACCCTTCATCCAGGTAGAAGAGCCCCTCAAGCAACCTCCGCTCCTTATCAGCCTACATCACTAGGCAGCGGCGTTTTTTACCTCAATATCAGGTGTGCAATTAACAAAATTTGCCAGCCACTGCCGGCAAATTTGCCGTAGGCTAGTTTTTTTTGGGGGACTGTTAATTTTAATGGCCTAAAACGAGTTTTAAGACGAATTTGTATTCTAAATGATGGTGAAATATGCAGCTAAAACTGCATGACCACACAGGCTCGCCAGCCAAACTAGTCTATTTCCAAATTACTGCCTAATTTTGATTTGTAAGTCTTTAAAAAAACAAAAAAACAAAACGATGCAATTGTCACACCTTGCACATCGTAAAAACTGCCACTGTCACTAGGCAATGGAGGACGGAACCACTCTGGCTGCAGGCCATTGAGAAAGCAACAAACATGGGTGGTAAAACAATAGAGTATTAGGGGTAACCCATCATTGAGAAGACAAAACCACAGAAATTAACCAGTAACTTATCTGTCATAGAAGCCTCATCTTTAAAATTCTATAATTTATAAGAACCGGTACCTAATTAATTACAAACCTAAACTATTCATCATAAATAGGCATTTTCAAAATCAACACACACCAAGATAAGGAATTTATTAAATTGAATTGAAATGTAGAATTGAAATGTCCATTACTGTAGTTGGGAAGCTCGGAACTTAAAAAATGTGAAGTAGGCCAACTAGGCCTATACTCAATAGTGTAAGGAAATAATATTATATAAAGTACAGAAGAAAACTATTAAAAAACTAATGAGTTAAAACTTAAAAGACAAAAATGAAACATGAAAACCAATTTAAATAATTGGAAATTGCGATCAGGGAGTCAAACTATCGCAGAATGTTTCGACATTACAGGACATTTGAATTCTTCTGTTTGTAGGAATCTTAAAATCAGAAGATCGTAATTGCTCAAAATAATGATGGGTCAAATAGTTATATTTATTGTAGTCAAGTGATCATAATTGATTCAGGACCAAATCATACGACATGGATTTCCAGTCCATGACAGCCAGACCATCTAGATAGAAAGTTATGCATGGAACAAGCAATATTCTCAAGTGATTCGAGACGAATCCAATAAAATAATACATCCTCAAAACAGTACCCACACAAACAAAACTTTAGTACTGTACCAGTAATTGACCAGATATATAAGTTCAGCTAAGATAAAAAAAAATCCATCCCTCTTAGATATTCTATTCAAATTTCATTCAATCAAAGTATGTCCATAAATGATACAATCCCTGAAGAAGAATTGAGTGTGTTCTAGTCCAACTGTCCAAGTGTCAAATGTTTAGTAAAAATCTAAATTGGGGATTTTGGGGGAAAATTGCATTTAGAATTAGAAGGGATTACTGTCAACAATCAAATCTGACTAAGGTTGAATTTCAACACAACTGAGATTATGTAAACAAATTTAAGAATTTATCACTAGGTATTTATAAAACTAGGGAAACGCCAAAGTCGTTAACCCTCTCCCGGCCAGAGCGTTCTAAAGCGTTGTGCGGGTCTGAGAGAACTCCAGTGTTTAATGTGACCAGGAGAGTGTTAAACGAGTGAGTGAGCCAAGTGTTGAGTACCCGAGAACATCCCCTTTCCTCCCCTATACGGATACCTAATGCTGGATCTAGCCCAGTATGGGGAATGATACCGGACACTCAACACATGGCTCACTCACTCGTTTAACAACGACTTTGGCGTTTCCCTAGCATATTGCAGGCTGTGGCCTTTTTACATATGAAAAATCTAAACAAATGCTATCAACATTTTTTTTAAATCACATTTTTATTTATTGTAGGTTTAAATTGCAATGGATTTAATAGCTGATTTTGGTAACAGTTCTCAGAAACTTGCACCGGATGTCTGTTTAAAATTTCAGCGCAATCCATTCAGCGATTCGGCTGATTTTTGACGTACAGACAGACAGAATAAGCGCCGTTTGAGTTGAATGGACACTCAATCGCTCCGCTCCCTCGTTTAATTATTTTTTACCACACAATATAATATTACATATACGTAGCATAATACTAGGCTTACACTAAAACGAACAGTCTCTGATTGGAAAAAGGATAATGTAATGAATCCACACACCTGTTATATGCAATATGCATACTATATTTTGCTTTTTATTTTCACATGATTGAATTTTAATTTTGTATACATCAAACTGTACTTAGGGCAGGGAATACTTTGTTCTTAGGACATAAACACTACACAACCACAACAACACAGACGAAATGTTCTTTGATCCGACTTGAAGCTGTAGAATAGAAAAACAACAACTTTTAGTTGTTAGATATTTAGTTTGTTCGATAATTGACATGTGTGTGGCTCTTTCAAGTTACAGTCTACGTACATGTACCTACAACAACAATAGAAACTTCTACACCATTTATAGTTAGAGCTTAGCTTACAATGATACAGTTAAGTAAGATGTTTATTACATTCAGGTCCTAAACTGCACTAAAGAGCAAAAATTTAAATTTTTTTCAGACAGAAACTTGTCTTAGGTGAAGCTAAAGATTTACATGGTTGAGGGAAAGTTTAAAAATAAATGTGGAAGGAGTGTACATAGTATTAAACTATTAATAATAAAGAAAATATATACAACTTTGGTCATATACGATACAGTAAAATGCAAAGTTGTTGAATCTCTTGAAATTGAAAACCATGTGAAAACCTCGGTGACATGGGTTCTTGCAGGTCACATTGAAAAACTATTTCATCTAGTTATAGTAAAGCCTCCAGTACTGACAGTGCTCTAATGGCTTATGCAGAAGGCAATGTATTTGGTACTAAAAATACAATGTAGAATTATTGATTTAAGTGGTTAGAAGATTTGTAGTTACACATGTATCCTAAGCCCTCAACATTAGGATTTATGATCAAACCATTCTGGGAGTAGATAGGTCTTGTGCTTTAGCACAGTATACTGTAATACAGCTAGCCATCATTAACATTGCTCATAGGCTTCACCAACTGTTCATTGCCATCTAGATTGCATTACCATTCAACACATTAGCAGGAAAATAGAAAACCCAGCCTGATCCAATAGTGCAAACGTTCGTTACACACAATGAATTATGGCGAGTGAAGTACAAAAGTAATGGTGTTTCAAGACAATATAATATACCTACTGTAATCAGATTTGGATTAAAATAACCAGAGTTTTTACTTTTCATTCATCTCAAAATGTCACATGTACGTACATAGTGTTTAGCAATGATGTATCTTGAAAAATGTGTACCAAATCACAGGTCAATAACCTAGATAATATATGCTATGCTAGGCACCTAAGTATCAAGCCATGTAGAGATGGTCTCATACCAGAATAATTTGCCAATACATATACCAATGTTTTTTAAATCTGTTTCAGACACCAATTTATTGAATTGTTCAGCAAAATCAGGATCTTAAATTACAGTATTACATAATATATTGGTTCACTTATTATGCTGAAGAAATATAAACAAAAATCACAGCTTAAGCCTAGAGCTACGCTTAGCAGCAGCAGAGCCCTAATTATATTCATATAATGAAATCTCGAGCCTTCTCCTGGGCCCGTTCAAAGCCGCTGCAAATTTAGACCCAAAATTGAAATAGTTAGATTATGCGTAGTCCTAGTAATAGTAATAAAATATGCAATATATAGCACACTGCACAACTTTGGTTCACACCAGAAGCAGGGTTAATCCAGACAGAACAACAACTTTTTTATGTTGCATTTCAAATTTCAATGTGACTCGACCTTCATACCATTTTAAAACAATGGTTTATGACCCAATTTCTTACAAATGTCCCGAAAGTGATAAAGACTACTTGGCACCGAAGTCGAATAAACGTCGAATGCATGTTCCCGACTTATAGATACGCAACACTATCGGGAGAATCGATCCTCGTAGTAGTGATGAAGCGATGCACAGCTCACGGACATGGGGTCGTAGCAAGAGACAGTGAGTGCCTTGATACTTTGCTGTTTGTGCAAAGGAAACACATGAAGTAACAGAAATGAATTTGAGGATTTGGTATCAGTAGAGGTATTGGCAAAATCTTTCAATACTGATACTTCCAATACCACTAGTATTGGTAGATTCTCAATATCGGTATCGATCCACCTCTTATGGCTAGAGAATAGAGATACATTCTAGCTATCTAGATTACGTAAAGTATGGCACCTGCATGGTAATTGGTAATTAGTAAGATTAAAAACACTGGTGGATGACATTGCAGCAATTACACCTACCATAATACTCAAAACATTTTAATACTTTTATCTTCTTCAATTTAAAACAACTAATGCAAACAGAGCTTAAACAGTGAAATATGTCTTACAACCAGTACTGAATGCACTTTTTTACACATCCAAAATTTATATGCTTGAACTAATTGCACAACGACTATGATATTTTTTTAAGTTCACAGACTGAAACAACATGATATGTACTACTTGAACATATTGAAGACAGTACTAACCACGCGTACATAACAAAAAAAAATTAAAATATCTTTTACATACTATGATCTAAATTACTCAATTTAATTAGGTAATCGAAAAACACTCCCGTAGGTGTAAATGATACTTTATATGGGGTTTTCATTACATAATATATAATATTAGAATAATAAAAGCCAGTAGCCATTCTTAACAATATGCACATACTGATAATTATGGTCCAGAATTATATTCCGTTAAGACCTTTGAAATAAGCATAGATATTCTCGTAATATCACCAAATATTGGATAATATTCACTAAACCCTTAAATTATTAATTTGTATCCCTAGTAATTTTATTACTATTTTTGATCTGAAGTTGATTACAATGAAACTAAGTTTGTTTGTGTTAAGTTTATAGTAGTTAAAAAATTTAAACAATAATGAATAATATAATATATTATTACATAGGCCTATAGTAAACCTATTTAATTATGTTAGTGTATGAGAAGTCTTTGATGTCAAGCATAATATGAATTTGAATTGTTTTATATTTTCTCTATCAATTCCATACTAAATGGAGCATAACATATTTCATTGCAAATTTGCATATTTGGTATCACAAAACCTTTTTTTAGTTTAAAAAAAAATCTTAGTTAGCCATAGGTGTCATAAACTTCAAAGTGGACTTATTGGGACTGCTTATGAAATCAATCAAGGTGTTGACTTGTTGGCCACTGTTCAAATCCTGCAAAATCATGATTGGGAAAACGTTACATACGTTACTTGCAAGATATGCATTAGGCCTATAAAAGAATATGTTCAGAAAAACTCTGGTTACTGTCACCACACGATAAATGGCAGGAATATTTGACTGCCAGAAATAAAAGCATTGTGCTAGCATGTTGGCATATAGACAGGGGTGGTCCCACAACAAAACAAAATAAACCACTAATTTTTAGCACAGCATAGGTTTGTACGTTATGCTTCAGTATTTTATGATCTTTATGAAAAGATTGAAATGAAGTACTACATAATTGACATTATTCCTAAGCTCTTTGGGTATACTAATAAACACCCTACTATTAAACATTAGTATTAGATACAAGTGTACTTATGTGGGCTATCACTCATACTACCAGGGGTAGCTCTGCCATCACTGAGCTTACTGCGGCTCCCAAGCGGAAGACAAGAATGTATACTAGGATAACACAGCAAATCATTTGCACACAAAAGGGATACATATTTATTAATTAATTAATTCCCGAAAATATTGCAAAGAAAGTGGACGAAAAAAGAGTTACTGGTAGCCACAAAAGAAAATTTAGGTCCAAGGTGTCTTGTTTAAGGATGAGCTAATGTTTGTCTATTTTAGCAGAAAACCTCTCTTCAATTAAGTTGGTATAGCAGGGAAACAAGCCACGGGAAGCATAGCATCAAAGAGCAACTGATGATTATTATGCCCCATGAGAAAAGAAAACATTAAGGGAGATTCGGTTTTCAAGTCAATAGGTTTTCAAAATACATATTATTCGGAGCACACAGTAGTCTGGAAGAAACAATGAAAAATGCTGGGCATGAAATATGAATGCAGTGGATCAAGTGGTACACTAATTAAGCCCAAACATTGATAGAGTCACAAGCTGAACATTGTAAAGGAGAGTAAGCTAGGATATTAATTCTTAATTTATATTTAAATAGTACTGCATTTATCATTATTAAATTAAACACACACATTGATTAAATGGGGGAAATAATAAATATGTAACATTAATAATCAACCTATTTAAAAGGAAGAAAAAATCCAATCTACTTCAAAACCAAATTCTACATAACGTCTTCAAATCATACGTTAGTAGGCCTACATACAAAAAAGGAAGATAAGCAAGTAAGTAGTAGTTGCACTAGGATGGACAACATGAACCATGGGGACCACCCCATTATGTGTAATTGCCACTTGAATTCAGTACTATTACCATTCAGATTATATTACTATAGTACGTATTCAAAATATTACATAATGTATGATCATAAATTGAACATCATACGACAAAATTACATTCATGTATACTATATTATTTTATAATATTATACATTTTAAAGCAGAGGTTTGAAGTTGATTTCATGTTCTAAGAAACAAAACTAAATCAGCCAGAGCCAAGACTCGACAAAAGAATCGAGCCTCTACCGATCAACACAAGTCTAAATCAAACTTCATGCATACAAGAAAGGGAATAGAAATACTATCCTAACATACATTACCTGCAATATGTGACATGCCTCATTTTTACCACTCATGCTTGGAAAACACATCTCCTATTTTAAGCCCTAAATCTAAGTGATCTCAATGAGTGTATAACTAACTCTTGTTTGATCACCTAATACGCTACTGGTGCTAGAACCTTAAAACTACTGTCTTTATTATTTGTGGTTGGTTGTACTGCTAGGCAATACAATGTTATAACATTGGGCTTCCAAGAGGTGCGGCCCAAAATGAAAACCATAGCGGAAGACTGAGGAGTGCAGACCTATTGGTGTGGTCCGTGAAAAGCAAACCAAATTGATACTTACATTCAAACACATAGACATCGATACACTTGTTTAAAAATTTTAAGGAATGATACTTAAAATAGTATTCCTTTCAATATGGGTTTGTTTCATTAATATTTAAGCACTATATTGATATGTTTTAGATTCACCTTATTTAATTGCAATAAGGATTTGTTGTTGTTTTGTTCATTTGCTCTTCAAAGAACTCCCTTGGGGATTTCTTGCACTTCTCGTCTTACTTTTCGTTCCATTGTCAGCTTTGGCACTACCCAGTGCAGCGACAAGTTCGATACCTGAGAGCTTTGGGCCACGTGTGATTACACACCACCACGCGTGATTGCTGCCAGTTAGCTATACGCCCTGTCTTTGTTAGGTACTTTCAAATACACTAGCGCAGAGGCATTAATTAGGAAATAACTAATTGCCTGATTACTGGTATGCAGTCATAAGACGACTTTTAAGACTGCTAAATAATTGCAACACACATTTGGTAATAACAATTTGGACATGTAGTTTCATAAATTGTAATGTTTAAAATAATGTCTCTTTATAAAATGATTCAATTTTATTTGTTGAACAAATCGATAGATTAGCCCAAGGAACTGAGGAGATTGAGAAGAACTCGCAATGCATCTCAAATTAAAATTAAAAATCCTTAATAGACTCTTAGTCTTACCTACAACGATTGAAATCAAGGTAAATGGTCATAATATGAAACTCTAATGAAAATCATTTAAGATAAAAATGTTTAAATTATTATATGGATCAATTTAGAATACATAATATTCTTAACCTAATTAATTCAGTAATGGTAATTGTAATTGACTACCTTAGTCCATAACATAAAGTGCGTACAATAAAAGTTTGTCCTGACATATGCACTAGGGCCTATGCAGACATTAACAGCAGTACTAGTAGTACAAACAGGTAGTACAGAAATCATGGATGATAACACATCACACACACTAATTACACACAACATAATAGCTTGAATAAAAATAGTACAATTCATACTCAACACATCTTTATAGCTCTGTGAGAAATGAAAACAAATTAAGGTACCCTACTAATACTTAATTCTTTAAATTATTATACTCTTTAACAGAATATTTATTAAGCATGAACTACTAATCGACTTAATACAAAGTAATTTCTACTACTAAAACATGAAGAGCCATATTACGTAGAGCCAACCCCCATGTAGTATGTGCAACGATTCTTTGAACGTTTACACATTGTACTGGTTCTTAAGCAAAGAACCTTGCCCCATGAATGTTGGCACAACATGAAGTACTTTCTTGATTAGAATAGTTTCAAATACATAGTAGTATGTATATAGTACATATAAGAACCAGAAAAATACCTGGACAAGAATGGTATGCTAGTTAAAGTCTGCTAAGCCAAAATAGCCACAAATAGTGGTATATGCAGTGTGATTTCAACCGTGATTTCTTGACAGCAAATGTTATATTCAAGCTAGCACTAACCTCCCCAATTGAGCCCAAGGGCTAAATGTCATGTGATGGGACGAATGTTAAAGTAAGGATGGATTGCTATATCTACTCAATACAAGGCTCTTCTTCATCGTCTTTGTCTGTCTGCATGAGATGACGTTCCCTCATGACATTGGGGATCTGGCGAGATGATGAGAAGCAAAGCTTCATGAGATATGGGAATTTGCCAGCTAAAATCAAAACACCATTTATTACAACAAGAAAGAGATCCATTTCATGGGGGGGGGGGGGGGGGATGCATGAGGGGAATGAATAGGCCTACTATATCAAAGCTGGATTTGTAAATTTCTGGATTGTGATCACAAATTGAGAAATAATTCATTGCCAGTAGAGGAGAATAAAAACAATTGCTCTAGTCTGCTTAATCAGTTTAACACTCAATGAAAGCTATTTGGTTTGATACAGCTCCAACCCTAAAAAAATCCAATTACTGGCGAGTTACAAAAGTCTCCAGGCAAGTTGTCAAGTCCAATCCCTTAGCTAAATACCACTGGTAAATCTGTGAATTCAAATCCAAGCTATAACAATGTTTTTATTTTTACCTAATATAGTGCATATATGCATATGCAATATACGTAGCTTGCCCATCCAAAATTTTGTAACTTAACAGCTCGCTCTGCAGAACTTCAAAATATTTCCAGTAAAGAGAAAAGACATTAATCACATTAAAGTTTATTATTCCGTGAAGAGTTCGTCCAATGCAAGATCTACAACACGCGTATGGCGCAAAATTCAAAGCGCAACGCATCGTCCCTGCAGTGCAGGCAACTTGCATGGCGTGCGTGTGTTGCTGGGAGAATAGTTACTACTTACTTACTGATAATATCCCGTAAATGAATGAACGACAATCACAACAGAATCTGAAATGAAACTTCACAGAACTAGGATTTCTGAAAACCTCGACCTTCACAAAGACTACACTTGCCACGCGGGGGGGGGGGGGGGGGAGAGTGCGCGCTTGATAAAGACGTTACTAGCGTGGAAATACCCTGAGCAAATAGAAGGAACAAAAGGATGCACTCGCAAAAGGTCCACGGTCCGCGTCGGTATGCGAGAAAGTATAAGCCTAATTTTTATTTGATTATCGATCGACGTAAAAAATATTGATATTTATTAATCGATAATCGATTGCACATGCGGGATTATTGATATTCAAATTCATATCGAACAGCAACCCTACTTTCTATAGAGGCGGGCGCAGCAAGTAGGCTACCTGCAATACATATGACATAGTAGTAAGCATCTCGCCCCAAAAATCAATGAGCTGTATTTGTCCTCAGTCGTAGTAGAGGTGATTCAAGTGAAATACATAGTAATGATGGGCAGTGTTCTACATTGACTTGCCTTGCAAGACTTGTCATCACACAGACATGCAATCCCGATAAATAGAACAATGCAATGCTCCCCAAACTTGATGTAAAAGCTTTGAAAGCCTCAACAATTCAATGAATGATAATAGGTACAGTAATACACCCTTGGACCTATGTAAATTTGACATTTGGGGTTTTTGATTCAAGTATGCAGGGGTGAACACATGACAGAAAAAAATCTTGTAACACATAAGAAGATCACTCTCGATCAATAATAATCAAAGGTGGAAGACTGGACTTACTCGGGTTTTGGATGGGTATATGGTTGCACATCATGAGTGCTTCAACCGCACCCCCCAAATCTTCAAACTCCATGAGTCCAGATGAACTCCGATCGGCTAGAAAGAGAAATAACCGTTAAAATATGAATTAATAACAAGCCAACCTCATTGATGGATAAGACCTACGTACCTTCGTCTATAATTTTGTCTTACAAGTGACCTGTCAAAATGAACATTCTTGAGCTCCCCAAAATCCCCCAACTCCCCAAAATTGTATACATAGGAGGGACAACATCAAGTACAAAAAGTTTGGAACTGGTTCCAGCCCGTCTAGGATTGTGGTTACACAAAGCCAGAACCCATTTTTCCGTAACAAGGTGTTTATTAGATACACCGGGACTATATGTAGGGAGCCATTATTTGCTCTCAATGATCTGCAGTTTAGTTACTTTAGTATACATAGAGAGATTGTTCTCCCTTTCAAACATCTAAAATATTAATCATCATCACAATTATCGATCGCCGTTTCCCGCTTCTTGCAAATTTGGAATTTGCGGAATTTGGATTTGGCAACAATAGTTTACCTCTTCTTTCTATCCTCCCACAATCTCATCCACATCTTCTCAGCTCCTTCATCTTGCCTCCAAGTCTCCTGCCATATCTTCATTAAAATAATAACTAGTATGATAATGGGTGAAGCTAGCCCTGCCCGCTACCCCAAGAATTACCAAAATCATTCTGCATTATCCTAGTTGAAGGGCCATCTCAATAAAAAACTGCAGGTTAATCTGAGGTCAAGCTAGGTTTTGATCGTGAGATGGTACGTGACATTCGCAGAAGGACGGACGGAATACTGATGCATATTATAGGGGAACTTAGGTCCCTAATTAAAAATCTAAATACACAATAGCATACATTATTTAGTTAGACCCCACCTGATTTCTTGTAGAGTGTAGATGTGCATAGAACGAATGTTTTTGCTACATTCAAAAACTTATTAGTACTGTATGTGTATAATGCTTATGTAGGCCCATATTTTAATGTGAATTAGAATTACACATACATTTTAAAATAATACAACTAGTTATTATCAAGAGAAATTTACTTTTAAGTGGGAAAAGTTTGATGACTTTCGGTGGAGACACTTCATTCTCCTCGAAAACTTTTCTCAGGGTCTCTTCCTCCAAATTGGGTGGAGTATTGAAGAAATGCAGAATCTGAAAATAAGGTTACAACAATCACTACTAGATCATAGCTATAATTTCTAAATCTTAAAGGTAAAACGTAAGCAAGTATAATGAAACAAATTGTGAAATTAATATTTATGCTGTATTATAAACAACGGTTGGCTAATGACTAGCGTAGTGATGTTCAGTTTCAAGTTTGAGGCAAAATAATTCAAATTTGGAGTTCGAGTAAGCCCAAAAATTAGAAGAATTTAACACAGCCTACGTAAACATCTTCAAATAAGGAAAGCTTTGGGGTAGAGATGGATTTTTTAAATTTCTGGACTGATTTCCATAAAATCAATTACACCTACGGAATGTTTCCAGATTAATGGAATTGAGAAACATGCTCTCCCGTTTGAAGGTGTTTTTAACATTACCAGGAAAATTATTATATTTTGCAAGAACATTAATACGGTAATACAACCTTTTGCAATCTTGGTTGCAAAAAATATCTCTGCATGAAGTTAGTGCAGATGAAACACAACATGAAGCATAAGTGTTAGTACGTACTAGTTATTTTTCTGTAATCAAAGTTATGAAAAACCTAAAAACAGTTTACAATCGGAAAATTCTCATTCATCGTAGCAGGTGTGTAATGAAAATTGTGAATGTTCCAATGGCTAGCCTCTAGCGTACTTTTTGAAGTTGGTAGATGGACAAGCTGCCACTGGACCTAGGTCTCTCTAACACCATACTGTTTATAAACTCAATGGCACAGTGTAACTCTTTTAACAAGCCTTCACTTTGTTAAGTTTAACTTTCTCCTGGGCTTAACCCTTCTTCTGCAAATTGTGCAAATACCTTCGATGGTGGTTGGATCCTGTTCTTACTGGCCATGGATGGGTTGATGAAGCGGTTGTTCTTGCTGCCCATGAAGTCTTTGAACGACGGTGTCTTGTCGGGCAATGGGTAAGGGTTTTGAACATCACTTAGGAATGCTTGTTTGGAAAAGCCAAGTTGAAGCTTGGAGCCTAAAAGTGGCACATTGTTGAGATTTTGGATACATCTTTCCACTGCGATGCCATCACCCATTTGAATCATTGCACAACCTTCCTTTGTCTTCAAGAATTTTATCTGGAACAGGTACACATAGATATACTCACTGGAAAGGTGTCATACAATGGCATGTAGTGGTAGTAAACTTGAGATGCCAGCTATAAATGCACCAACAATATACTATTGTAGACATTTACAAGGTTGAGCGATGTAAAACAAGGTTCAAATTTAGATTCATGGATGGCCATTGACCAGTCTTCAGCAGTGATGTCAAACAGCCGGTTACCCAGTTAAACCTTTCAAACCATAATAATACCGTCTCTTAAACTGGGAACATGAATAAACATGTTTTTGTGGGAAAAGGTACAGAAGGACGACAGCTTACCTTGAAAAACGTTAGGTAGGTCGCACAGACACAAATAGATGAGTAGACAAAGTTGCTGATACGTTTGACCAACTAGATGGTCTTTATCACTCAGCGTGAGTAGAGTTAATATATAGTATTGCAATTTTTTTTTAGAAAGAATAAACCTTTACAGGTATCCCATTTTTAACAAAAGTCATTATTATTCTGGTGATATTAACTATATAATAAAAGAATCCATTATCAAACTAAAATTCCTTTATAAAAAACATCCACACATTTTAACGACCACTAATGAATGATAATACTTTTGGACATAAATTAGTTGATCTGCAATGGTAGGTATAATTATGTTCCATTCAAAAAGATAATGTGTTATTTACACTCCTTACAGTGAACAAATTAAGATGTTGAAACCATACACTGTCAATCAGTAAGAGAAAACCAAAGAAGCAATGTGAATTATTGAGCATAAAAAGTATACATTTTAAGTTTATGTAAAGCACCCAAACAAATGTGTTATAGAGATAAATTCATTTAATAATTTACAAATCTCGTTTAAAACCAGAAACTCTAAAGATGTGCTGGGGACAACCTGAGACAATCTTATAATACTGTAGTATCATTGATTTTCTGGCAACTCTGGTCCCTAATCTTAAATACCTATTGACAACACATATGTTTTATGAAGGTGAAATTATTTCAGAAATAGTGGTATTAAATATCACTCAACCGGTAGCTGATGGAACCTTATGATGTCCCCACAATTTATAGTTCGGCTCATTAACACACCTCTATGAACTATGCGATGAAACTTACTCTCACAACATTTCCGTACAGACAGAAGATGTTAAACAGCTTCTCAGCGTTGAATCGTTCCAAGTCCAGGCCATAAACCATCATCACGGACCCCTGTTGGGGCACGTTGGCAGCGGGGGCTCCGGGCGACTGTGACAGAGTGTACCCTCCGCGCTGGGGCGACGGCTGAAGCGGCTCACGACCACCCCCGTACTCGGCCGGCTTGGCGTACCTGTCCGGCATCGGGGGCGGGTACCGCTCGGGGTAGTGGTCGCCGTAAAGTCCGCTCGGAGGACCGTTCTGGTAGTTGTCATCGTAACGGTCCGGGGGAACCGCAGCATATCCCGCCACCCCACGTCCGTCGCCTCCTGCCACCATGGTGCAAAGGTAAGAAGGGGCAACACACACTTGGCAATGCTGCCCGTGCCTGTCTTACACGACAACTTTGCAGGGCTGTCAGCATCGCCACATAGAGGTCCAGCACACGACTAACCTTTTACGTTTAAGATGAGTCAAGTGTTAGCTCAGAATGAGCCACTCTAGCCTAGAGGATGTGGAGAGAACAAATCCGTGCTGGACAGATCCCGCTAGAGCAGAGGAGAGGGGGAATGGGACCATGTGAAGTCGGCCTAAGAAGGTGCAACACATACTTAGCATTAAGCAATGGTGCAAGCGCAAAGGTAAGAAGGTTTTCAAACTTTTCAACGAGGTCAGTGCTATGGTAAGAAGGGGAGAAGGCATAATGTGCAATGTGTGAAGACGAAGAAACATCATATACTTAGCAATGCTGCTGTCATAGAGAACAAGTTAGGCCTACTCTACATACGGCTTTTAGTTTTAGTTAGGCCTACTATTCATGTTCACATTGTAATTGGATGAGCAAAGCAAAGACTTCAATTTCACTGACCCCCCCAAAAAAATTAGCTCAGTTTTTTTTTTTTTTTGCATTTTTGTCTGTTTGTTTGCTCTCTGCCGGGCAAACGGCATATGCGATCTTGATGAAAATTGGAGGGGACCTTCGTAATCACTGAACTTAGATCTGCCACGCTTTTGGGTACAATCGAAGAAATATTTCTCATGAATATCGTACTTTTACGATTTTATTTTATTTTTAGTGCGATATTTTCGTGACATTTGGGCCGATTCTGACCAAATGGGTGAGGCTACAACGTTCATATTTCACATGGACATTAAGGTTATGGTGATGTAGTACCTCTTGAAAGAAAAAGTTGAAAAAGTTAGCCAGAATCCATAGAATAAAAGTTTTAATATGAGTTTTTTGAGTTTTATAATAACAATTAACAAGTAACAATAGTAGCTTGACAATAATCACCTACAATGCATTAAAAAAGAACTTGCAAAGGTAAAGTGGTCCCACGCAAACTAAAAACTTACAAAAAAGCTCATCCATCAACGCGACTAAAAAAAGCGTTCGCGAAGCGGCCTAGTTAAGATGATTACTCTTGATGTATGATGTATGTTCTGTTGCAAATAAAGGCTTAATAATAATAATAATAATAATAATAATAATAATAATAATAATAATAATAATAATAATAATAATTCTACTAGTGGTAGTACAGGGTTAGTCAAGAACAATATTTAATATTCATGGAGAATTTGTATTGCAGAGGAATACTAAAAGAAAATAACATTTTTGAACATGCATAGGCCTTTTGTAACGATTTATGTACACACTTAATTTTGAGCTTGAACCTCTTAACTCTTAGCCATATTTATGACAATCGGATATAAAGTATACCATTTTATTTGTGTAAAAAATCTGTGGGTGTAGCTAAGGTAATGTCGTCAAGTCGAGTTACTTGTTGGGTTACCTAAGTTTATTTCTCAGTATTTTGTTATTCCTACCAAGAGTCATCGGAAAACTCCTCCAAGCATTCTCTGTACCCCACTCCCCTTTATTTGTATATATAAAAAAAGGTTGTAATTAACCATGAATGGTTGTACCAGAGTTACCCCAATAGTATTTTAAATTGTTTTTCCTTGACCGAACGCGGGGGCTCGGCTATACATTTCGCCGATGCGTTTCTCACACAGAGAGTTAAATTATTAATAGGACCCGGCCCCTCCACCAAAAATGACATTTGAACGGTGATAATCCCAATAAAAACTTTTTTTACTTGAAAAGCATGAAAAGCAGCAGAACAACGTCTAACAGAATGGGTGGAAATTTTGTAACTGTAACCGCGCGCACTGGGCGGTAAAGGGTAGCAGTTATCATCCCTAATACTGTATAAAGTAAAAAGTTCTACTTTTTACTATTTTCTATAAACTTTACTTGAAAACATTAATTTACTAGCAGAGAAGAGAGAGGAACTATCACATTTTATGCTATAGCTTTTTAGACGTGGGACCGCATTAACTGAGTCTTACAATTTAAGTCAAACAACAGATTGTGTGTACGCTATAAATCAGCCGAATCACTGAACCGATAACGCTGAAATTTTAAACAAACATCCGGTATGAGTCAACTGAGAAGTGTTAACAAAATCAGCAACATCCGCTGCAATTTAAACCTACAACAACTAATAAAATGAAAATAGGCTGAAAATTTGTTAACATTTAATTTAACAACAATGTTTTTGTTCTAAAAGAAATCTATCAAATCTTGTTTTGAAGTTAGGCGGTGAATGCACTGCAGTGACCAAGGTGTACTGAATCTTCGCTGGGAGATAAAGTAAACCTTGCAATCTTTACTCGTATTTCGTACTGGCTATTCATTTCAAAACATGTTCTTTAAATTGATTTAATACAACCTAGAAATTACAAAATCTATCCCGACCGGGGGCTTGAACCCAGGTCTTCCACATTTCGAGTATGAAGGTGCCTGCCAACTAGACTAGGAAAACGCCAAGTCGTTGATAGACGAATCACGTGTTGAGTACTCGGGAACATTTACATATTTATATATAATAAGGGAATATATGATAGGGTTTGAGTTTTGTTGGTATAAGGGCACGTCAACTGTAAGGTCATAATGCGCCACTCTAAGGCTAGGGAGGAAAGACCCATGCTGCCTAGATTCAGCCTTAGGTAGGGGGAGGAAAGGGAATGTTACCGGGTACTCAACGCATGGCTCACTCACTTGTCTAACAACGACTTTGGCATTTTCCTAGTAATAATTGCACAGTAAAAATTACCTGTAAAGCTTAAAAAGCTCATTGAATCACAAAAAGCAGCCAGAATTATTAATTATGTATTGTTCTAGCACTTGTAATTGGTAACCGTTTTAATTTTTTTTTTAATGAAAAAAGTGTATATTATCTTGAATCGTAGACTATTGAATATTTTACGAAAAATAACGTTGATTCGAAAAAATTAAATAAAAAGTGAACGTAAAACTTTAAACAGCTTCATTTTTGGAGGGTGTTTTTTTTTTTTTTTATAAAAATGAATTTCCCGGTGTTTCTCTCTCTCATTTTATCATTATCCACGATCTTCTCGATACGCCTCGTGGTCGCCAATCTCACCAGCTACGCGGGACTAGGTGTACCGTGGCTGGGGGGGGGGGGGGGGGGGGGGCGGTAGTCGCGCATTTACCCAACTCACACTCGATTTACACCAGTAATTCATAAGGATGTATCATTCTGTCTCGTAAGTCATACAGTTCTACCTCTGTCCTCAATAAACACTTGTAATTAGTTCTGGAATAGCCTGGCATATCAAGGTGCGACCTCTGACTCATGCACGGGCGGCAACCGTGGGTGTACAAGTTATGAAACGATGCTCGGGTGTACACCGACCAACACAAATAGATGAAATAACCACTTCAATAGCAAAACAACACTTCATCAAGGTTATTCTAGCTTGCTCCGGTTCACGCTCGAGCGACTTCTCCGTATCAGCGGCGCCAAGACGTGACCACAATCTCGACCATCATCGAGTAATAGACCAAACGTTCAATCTTTGCGAAAATACAGAAATGGAATCCAAAAGAAGATACATCGTGTATGGTACAAAAAGGCAGTTGTTTGTAATCGCTAAGAATACTTCTTCTGCACATGCTGAACTCGCGCAGATTAGATAGCGCTGACGAATGCATCTTCGTCATACGTTTTATAACGTTTGTTCCCATCGACTCGCAGGGTTCCAACAGTAATTTACAGTAGTAGAAGAACCCTGACGTCTCGCTAGAATCACACGTCAAAGTGACGTGTTGTGACAGTAGGCTTACTCTTCAGGGAAACGTTCCGCGAGACGTTTGATCAATGCGAGACTACAAGAAGCGCGTTCGTGTTCCGTAGCAATTAGGCTGATAAATTAATCTGATTGCCTTAAAGGTTACTACGCTCACAGGTCATGCGGATGGGCGAGACACGCGGGGGTGGGGCGGGGCGGGGTGTTAAGTTCTCCGTGCACCCGCACAAGCTTGCGTGATCAACACGACCTAATCTCGTCTGTTCTAAACCAACAGCAACGATTTACTTAAATCGAAGTTTAACTCTTCACTTAACATGCATAATTTCATCCCAGGTGAATTATTTATACGCGCGCTTTGGCTACAGAAATTAACATTGATGAGACCGCAGAGGCTGGGAAGGTGCAAAGTGTGAAGACTCTCAGACATGGTCGCATGATAGTCGCAAGTGAGCTGAGGTCATGGAAATAATGCCAACATTTTAGGGTCATTAAATCATTGAATCTAGGGTTGATGTAATCAAATAAATATAGGCATGATGAACAACAGTTGATATGGACTGTGAGTGAGAGGCCAAGGCATTGCTCAAATTTAACGCTCACTCTGTCGACCGAGTAAATGATGTTTTTTGGGTGTGCTTTATAAACATAGTATCTATTTATTTAACGTCATAACAAGTCATAATCAAAGCAATAATAATAACCAACCAAAGAGATAGCGGAATCAAAAATAAGAAATAAAGTTGAGTAGGATACTATAACATCGCCAATCGTTTGAAAATCCGAGAGGAGTCAAATCACCTAGAGAATGCGCTAGTGTCGCGGGGGCGTAGCACCGTCATGGCCGCCGAACGAGGATACCTTTGTAAACACCCATATGATCCTACACATGTTTTAAGCAAGCACAGTGTACTGTAAATATATAAGGTTTTGGTGGAATAGAATAGGTATCGTGTGACTCATTATGAATTCAAAATCTAGTATCTGTGATAAAGATTTATATCATTTATAATTAAAATACCTACGGATATAGTCTGTAGGGCGCATGTGAACGTAAACGTTGACATAAATAAACCGGGCGATAAACCGCTTATTTTTGTAGCCGTTGTATTATTCCAGAGTACGTTACAATATAGGCACTACAACATACTTTAAAATTATATCAATATATTGACTAAATTTATTAATATCAAAGCAAATTTTTTTTTATGTTCTATAATCTATTATAAGCCTAATATGGAATGGAATGCAATACTAGAGTAGAGTACACAGCGTTTCAACTCTATTAAAATCAAGCAACAACAACAAAGCCACTCAAGCTTTGTGAAGAGTGAAGACAATAAAGCAGTAAACAATAAACATTATGCGTTCTTAAATTATTAGAATGCAAAATATACAATTACTGGATAAAACACCAATATAAAAAGAACATTGGGAATAACAAGACAACATGGGCTTGTGCTTAATTTTCTCGGAATCATGGTAGCCCGAGTATTACAATGTAATAGGTTTTATTGTGATTACGAAAATCCCGATAAAAATATAAACAAAAACAGGAATTGAACCCAGGTTTCCCGCTGGCCGGGCGCGGACGATATAATAGGGAGTGTTGATTTAGTTACTGAAGAATTTGATGTGCATTATATCAAAATGCACCAATAATTCAGCACCAAATACACTACCGCGGTCTCGGTGGTCTTTTGTGAGACATGGGTTCGATCCCCGGCCAAGGTTGGGTTTTGTAAACCTGGACTTAGCCCATTTATTGTGATATAACCTACTTCTAGGCCTACCGATTGTTTTTAAGCCAAAAATGAATAAGTCTTATTAACTAGGTATGAATTTAATATATTAATTTGACGACCACTCTTTATTAAGATCTCACAGAATTACTTAAGTGAGAGGGAATGTGTTTCGTTTACGTAATTTCTTGCCAATTCCTTACACGAAATAATTATCGAATCAGTGCATGTGTTGAGTCACTTATCTTCCAACAAGAGGCATCAGCAAATATAGGCCTACACTCTAATGGCAAGTGGGTAGGTGGATTATGGCCAGATAATATTCAACGTAGGAAATGTGTAACTAACAAAATAACAGTAGCTACCGGTCCTAGTGAGCTAAAACCAGTCAGCGTTTGATTACGTTTTCAGTTGTTCCAATGCATTTCACGGAATGAATTATGTTTCTGTTAAAATATGATGTTGAAGATTATACTCCATTTAGATGCTGTTTGTTGTGTGCACGATAGAACATCACAATACTGTCTGATCTCAATTAGTTAATTTTTTACGCGCGAGGATAGCATGTGTAGATTCTATCCTCTCTAGCGCGTTTCCAGCGTTCGCCGCCAGAGTGGACATAGAAAGATGGAGCGCTCTTTGCCCGAGAAGAGTTTTGTTGTGCGGGCTAGTAACATAGGGTTCGTTTTTTTTGTCCTGCACTGCCGTCGCTGGTGCAGGGTGTAGAACACCAACACGTTATTCTGTCCCCGTGCAACTTACACTGCGGCGTTATTTTGTCCAGTGTAAACTTACACTTTACCGCGGTGTAACACCAGCTCCAGAGGTGAGTGTGCGGTGTAGTGCAGTGAAAAGATGGCGGCAACTTAAGTTGAACTGTGTTTTAACGTAATGTCAACATTTCTTCTAGGCTTTATACCAGAAATAATATTGTTTTATATTACATACATTACTTATTTCATACAAACGTAAATAGAAATCAAAATTGTACAGAATTATTTAACTGATCAAATGATGCTACACCAAAGCGTTTTTTTGTCTTGCTGCAGTGTTACTACACTATCGACGTTTACGGTCTACACCCTACACCAGCACCACAGAAAAGTGCAGGACAAAAAAACGAACCTATAGGTATTTTGGTGTGCTTTTATGGCTATGGACTATGGGCCAATGGGTGTACTAATCTTTGACAAATGAATCAATGATATGGATTGTGGGCCAATGGGTGTACTAATGTACGAAACTTGATAATGACTGTGGGCCTTTTGTATACGTACTATTTATTGATAACTGATATGGATAGTGGGCCAATAATGTACTAATCATTGAAACTTGGAAATGATTGTGGACCTTTTGTGTGTACTATTTCATGAAATAGATAGTGGGTGAATAAGTGTACTTATCATCGAAACACAATGTGGGCACATAAGTGTACTAATCTTAAACTAATATGGACTTTGGGCAAATGGGTGTACTATCATTGTAAACTGATATGGACTTTGGGCTAATGGGTGTACTAACCATTATAAACTGATATGGACTATGGGCTAATGATTGCACTAATCATTGAAAACTAATATGGGTTCGGGGCCAATGGGTGTGTGATTGTGGGCCCGTGGGTGTACTAATAATTGAAAACAAAAATGACCTGTGGGCACTTGGCTTTGCCAACTGATATGGACTGAGGGCCAATCGGTGTACTAAGTTTTGAAAAATGATATGGACTGTAGGCCAATAGTTGAATACTCATAATTGAAACACTAAGGACAGTCGCACACTTACTGTAGGGCCAAGGCACACTGCGTGTAGGGTTGAAGGCCAAGGAATGTACTTAAACTAGGAAAACGCTAAAGTCCCGCCGCGTTGATGGATGAACGTTTTTGTAAGTTTTTAGTTTGCGTGGGACCACTTTTCCTTTGCAAGTGCTTTGTGAATGCATTGTAGGCGATTGTTGTCGAGTTTCTAATGTTACTTCTTAATTTATAAACCTCAAAAAAACTCATATCAAAACCTTTATTCTATGGATTCCGACTAACTTTTTCAACTTTTTCTTTCAAAAGGTACTACATCACCATAACCTTAATGTCTATGTGAAATATGAACGTTGTAGCCCCACCCGTTTGGTCAGAATCGGCCCAAATGTCACGAAAATATCGCACTAAAAATCGAAAAAAATCGTAAAAGTACGTTTATTTTATGGGTTCTGGTTACCTTTTTCAACTTTTTTTTTCACAAGCTACTACATCACCATAATCTTAATGTCCATGTAAAATATGAACTTTGTAGCCCCACCCGTTTGGTCAAAATCGGCCCAAATGAGTCGAAAATATCGCACTAAAATTCGAAAAAAATCGTAAAAGTACTATATTCGTGAGGAATGTTTCTTCGATTGTACCCAAAAACGTGGCACGTCTAAGTTTAGAGATTTTCATTAAGATCGCATATGCCGTTTGCCCGGAATCATGCGAACAAACAGACAAACAGACAAAAAAAAAACATTGGAGCTAAATTTTTAGAGGGGTCAGTGAAATTGAAGTCTTCGCTTCGCTCGCTACGCTCGCTACGCTCATCCAATAAATAAGTCCATATTTAGACCATGGACCTTCTGCATTGGCAACAGGTAGGCTAACCACAAGACCAACTAGCCACACAACAAGACCAACGAGCCACACTTGTCCGAACTTGTTGTATATAATATTATAAGTTCAAGTTGTAAGGCTTATGTAATGCAGGACTGAGTACCCGCAAGGAATGTGTAGCAAGGACGGGCGAACTTTTACTGTAGGGGCTGAGCACAAGGACATTAGGGCTAATGGCCAAGGAGTGCACTAAAGACAGTCGAGCACTTACTGTAGGGCTGAGGGCCGGCTCCGTAGCGCGGCTCTGCCAGCAGTGGGGCCGGACGTCCAGCGGATCCACCTCCGGGGGCCTCGGTCTTGGCACCTGGAACACAAGTCGGAATGTCAATTTCCGGGGATAAAGTGCTGAAAGCACCTTGTCGTCACCAATCATAATAATATAGTATCGTAGAGATAGTAGTAGTATAGTAGCGAGTAGAGACTATAACGCATGGGGCATTGTCCTTGGGAGATTTATTGTTCCACATATACGATTTTAAAATTAATTTAACAAGAGAAAATAGTTTCCTAACACGGTTGAAACAAGTTACATACTGTAGTAACTTGGCGGTTTTCATATGCACATATGCGAATACGCATGTGGATATACCCTTATTGTAAAGTAACTTGTATTGTGTTCGTTGAATTATAAGTATTTCAAATCAGGGACCACATGTGCCGTGTACGAAATAACACTACGTCGTAGGTGAAAAATAAATTATCCGCCTCGAATAAACATTCAAGATAAAGCTAAAAATAAGAACGGCTGGTAAAAAAGTTGTTAGGGCAGATTAACACCTGTGGAATGTTCGTGTGTATAAATAGAACGTTTAGATGAAACGTTTCAAATGGATTCAATAAAGAAGACGTACTTAGAAACCCCCGGAGTATGAGGGTTTATTGGGAGGAAACCAATTTAAATAAACTAATTGTGGCGAATTTCAAGCTGGCATCATAATATCTAGCATTGTTTATTTCTATTTGAATCGTATAGAGATGCAAAATACGTGCTCACAGTTTCACTTGAAACTCAATTAGCGGGGTGTTGGTCGGAAATATATTTTCAAGTTGAAACTTGCCAGAATATTAAAAGCCGCGCGCGTATCTATGGCAATGAGTGGAGGCTATATTTGTTTCGAGCTCACACAATGAAACCCACTATGTTGATTACAGTTCTATTTGTATACGGAGGAAATGTGTTGCTTTGTAAGAAATGTAACTATTTTTTGACGCAACATCTCCCCCCTTTCCTAAGATGAATGTAATATTAGAAGTAAAGTGTAATCGTCACGGAAATCGTCACGAAAATAGCGAACAATAAAATAAATGGCAAACAATTTTGTTCAGAGGGAATAGGACATATTTTAGCTATTCATTCGGTCAGGAAGCAAACCATGTAAATAACTGTGCATGGTTGTCAAGAAATGATACACGTACTCACAGTACACTGAGTACACAATCAACATTTAAATTGTTTTGTTTCTTACTTGTATTACGGGCGCTTCAACCGTTAGCTCATAATACGACACTCTAGCCTAGGAGGTGCAGGGAGGACATACCAATGCCAGTCAAACCCCACAGAGGGGGAGAAAAGGGGGTTCTCACGTCGCGATCTTTGTAATCATGTTGTCATTGTCGTCGTAGACGAGGAAATCGTTGTGTGGAGAAGAGGGGTCCCCGACGAGGACTGCAAGAGCTCGCATCTATGGATTCGGGGAGTATACTCCCCCTACTTACTAGGCGATAGCACCGACTTTTTCTCTTTTCTCGTCTTTTACGATTAGCATAGAGGCTCTGGACCAAATTCTACCCCGGGCCCAGATGGGGATTTAAATTGTTAATTAGACAGAAAAAAAATCACAGAAATGGTCAACGTTGGACTTTATTCAAAATCAAAAATCACAAAAAATCTTGTTTTAGCGTGTCCCGGAAATATTATTTTGAAAAGTGTGATTGAAGAGCCCTTCGTTTTCGCTTCCGCGAAAAAAGTGCAAAATTTCATACAACAGTGTGATGTAATAAGTCAGCCGCCCGAATAGGAATTTGCCTAGAACGCATGTCCTACATCCTAAATAGAGAATGCATAGACATCAATCTGTTATGTTTTAAGTTTATCTTTTATTTGGATAAACCCAAGTAGGCCTATTTTTTAAGAATAAAAGAATAACAAAGATAATATAAAAAATAATAACAAAAAATAAAATAAAAAATAAAATAATAATATAATAATAATAATAATAATAATAATAATAATAATAATAATAATAATAATGAATATATGGTTTTTAAGCATAAGCCCGCTTTAAGGACATAGTTATTGATTCATAGCAGTTGTCGAAAAAGTTTGCCCCGACTGGGGCCGGAGGTTCTGGGTTCGAACCCCAGTCGGGGCAAACTTTTTCGACAACTGCTATGAATCAATATAATAATAATAATAATAATAATAATAATAATAAATAATAATAATACATAATATATAATTACTTGACGTAAGTCCATCCAACATGTTAGGTCCGGTTTTGACCGAGTTGTATGAAATACATCCAATAATAATAATAATAATAATAATAATAATAATAATAATAATAATAAATGTAATAACAAATAAAATAATAATAACAAAGAATAACAATCAATGATATTTTAACATTAAATTATTGGATGAGCGAAGCGAAGATTCCATTTCACTACACTGGAGAAAAAAAATCCGGAATGTTTTTTTTCTTTCTTTCTTTCTTTCTTTCTTTCTTTCATTCTTTCGGTTTGTATTATTGTGTGTCTGTTAGCACGATTCCGGCTAAACCGATACTCCAATTGCAATGAAATTTTATGGAGGCCTTCGAAATCTCTGAACCAAGAACTGCCACGTTTTTGAGCGCAATCGAAAAATTATTTCTCATTAAAATCGCAATTTTACGATTTTTTTTCGATTTAAAAAAAATTTCTTCAGCTTATAACACCTACATGCTTTATCCGATTTTAATGATTTTTTCACAGAACCTTAATTTTATGAATTTAGGTATTCGTGTGAAATTTGAGCGCAATCGAAAAACTATTTCTCATGAAAATCGAAATTTTACGTTTTTTTTCTTTTTTAAAACAATTCTTTGACTTTTAGCATCTACATGCTTTTTCCTATTGTAATGATTTTTTCACAGAACCTTAATTTTATGAATTAATGTATTCATGTAAAATTTGTGCGCAATCGAATAATTATTTCTTATGAAAATTTCAATATTACGATTTTTTTCCTTTTTTAAAAATTACGATTAATTTTTAAAAAAAGTTAATTTTTTACTAAATTAAATTAAATTTTTAAAAAATCTTCAGCTTTGTGATGATTTTTTCACAGAACAACAGAAAATCCGCAAAACACATGGCAGCTCAATGCACCAATTACGCTCATCCAACAACGCGGCGGGACTTAAGCGTTTTCCTAGTTGATACAAAATTACTACGATACTTCGGCTGCTTCTCTGCCCAAGTTTGAAATTCGTCTGCTGTTGTCTTCTCTAAAAAGTCTTTTTTATGGCTCAGCCGAAATATTTTGTGATTTTATAATTATATAAATAATTTTAATGTCAAACGTCATTGATTTGTTATTATATTGTTCAAAAACATAACTGGGTTATTAAAAGATAAACTTTAATCACTACAACCAGTTAAGAAGAGTGTGTCCTAAATAATGTGTTATGTGTGGGGCACTTTATACTAGGGGCAGCCGCCATTCTTCATTACAAGTACAAGTCGTCGTGATCAATACGACTTCATAGTGTGGGTCTATCCCAAAGCTCGCCCCAGTTGACTACCTTAGCTGAATCCATTGAACAATGCTCAACGATGGAAGAGACGTCACAAGCAGGCGGCAGTTCGTTAGTTAGGCTGCCTAAACAGTATCGAGGTTTTGTTTCAAATCTACTGCACTACTTGCTACTTTTTGAACGTCCGACACCGACTTTTGTGCACTGAATCTTGCAACTGATGCCTACTGCCGTACTGCGTTACAGGGGCACGGACCTATTTGTTTGGTACAGCATTAG
The DNA here is from genome assembly GCA_024449915.1 of Sweltsa coloradensis. NCBI lineage: Eukaryota > Metazoa > Arthropoda > Insecta > Plecoptera > Chloroperlidae > Sweltsa > Sweltsa coloradensis. Next base: position 209,088 of record JAMZAV010000964.1, read on the forward strand.
GACTCGAAACAATATCAATACCGAACCACCCTTATGTTCATTAGCCTAGTGAAGATACATATTTACGGAAAATTTCCCTTCAAACAATCAACATGACAACGTTTTTTTCCAAATGCCTATTCGAGACATTATTTTGTTAATTGAATAAACCGAAAAACAATTTTCAAGAACTGAAATATATACAATAATGAAGGAATACAGACAGACATATTGTAATGTAACAAAACAAATCGTTTGCGGGAACTTTAGTTGAAACAATGAAATAACATTAAGATAAACTGTAGATTAAATTTTTTCGAGCCGGTAAGAACTGATGCCAGACGACCCGATAATACTATGGTATAGACTAGAAACTCCATGGCCGCACCATGGCGTGTGGGGCACAGGAGAGCGACTCAAAATGTGCGCCTAGATTTGCACGTGCATCCCTAATTTAACAGCACAGGAACCCGATGGTGGATTCAAATGTTCCAGTAGCTGGAAAGTGTCCAAAAGCCGAAACACAAACAACAATGTTGTGAGTCGGGCGGTCGTCAGGCTCGGCCGACACCGCCCATGCGAGCAGGCAAGCCAGACGGCTGCTTTATGTGCCCACGAGCGCCTTTTTTGCCCTAATGAAGAAACATCGGACTTGGCAAATCATTTGATGGGCGATCGATCAACGGTCCTTCCTGGCAGACGCTGCCCATTGAACAAAAATAAAAAGTTTTCAATTCTCATCAATTTCAACAAGTTACGTTTCGCTTTGCAAGTAGAAAGTCCAATTTTTCAGTTAAAACGTTTCCCATGGATGCGACTAAATTAATATGTTACGGGACGGTGCTCAATTTAAAAATACACACAAACTCCACACAATATTTTATTTATACAGAACACAGACATCAACCTTGTTACATTGCACAGTAAGTAGATTTGTTTTGCCCTTGTATGTGGACTTCCAATTAAATAAATAAATACATTTTTGTAGGATGCCCGCTGTAGGGTATGTACGCCTATAAGCCACATACAGGATACTCATGTCGTGTCATAACGCAAATATAGCTCGACATAAATTTTCTGGAGAGAACATAATATGCTACAACATTCTAATCGAAACAGCTAAATCGACCAGTCATTGTTTAAACTGGTCGAAGTTAAAAACACAACGTGTCAACAGTTCTACGTTTCAATTAATCGCCATCTCAACTGGTCGAAACGCAGTCTCAAAGGACTCAAGTTTAACAGGTCGCCCATTTAACATAATATGTCACATTGGTCGTACTCTCGTGTTGCGGTTACTCAATTTGTAGCCACTTCTTCGTTGCGGGTCTTTCCAAACGCGTCAATTGACATCACAACCTGTCTGTCACTCTGACCTACAGTCTAAACAGACTATCTACCTCATGGGGCCGAAGTCTCAAAGGAAGTCACAAAATGTAGAACCTTAGGTGAAGTATAAGAAGTGGATCCACTGAAATGAAATGATGGATCGGATGAGGAGGTCCCCCGAGTATTTGAACACTGAAGAGTTACTTTGTGAAAACGTTTCATGTAAAATGTGGACCACGTATATATACTCCGGTCATATCCGCACGACTGCAGCACTGTTTGAATGTAAGAACACACGTCCGGACAGAAAAAAAACACGTCGAGTTTAGAAACAAAATAGGAAACATTTACTTTTATTATTATTTTGTGTGAAATTGTGAATTCAAATTTCATTTATGACGGCGAAAACGGTTTTCCTCGAGGAAAATGAACATCACACATGTACCAGGTTGAAACAGGAGTCCAAAAGATGACGTTAGTTAAGCCAACTTATACTTCTGCTGGATGAGCTAAGAATATTTATTTTGTTATACGTTATGTAGCCACTATACAAATAGCTCTCCGATCTTGCTTGTATCAACACAGCACAGTAGACTGAAAGACAACAACGATACGAAGCAGAGGGGAGGGACTTCCAGAGCAACTAGTGCCGAGACCTGAGCACAAGGACTGAATACAAATAAGTTCTTTGAAATAACATTAGCACAAGAAACCTAATAAAACCCGAATAAAACAACATGGAGACTGGTCTGGTAGAAGCGGAATTGAGTTTCTATAGTGTTGTTTGGGCACGAATGTTCTGCTAAACGACGAAGCAAGTCACAGACACAAACTCAACGTCATGTCCGCATGGCACGACCACTCAGATGTGAGCGCGAAGAAGAAGCAATACTAATATTCCGCGTTGGAGTTCGACGTACTGCAATCGTTTTTTGTGTGAACGAGTTATGTGATCAGTATCATCAAAAATAAATATAAATGTTGAATGACGTTAACATAATATTATCAAGAACCTCGATATTATGTGATACTGATATAGTCAACACCCCGATATTCCACTGTGAAATAGGATGTTAATTTTCATGTAGAGGAGATGAAATACATTTTCAGCTTGAGCAAATTGCAACAAAAATGGTTTATTTTGCATCAGATTCAAACCAAAATCCCATTTAACATACTCAAAGTCTCGGAAAATCTAAAGTGTCAAGTTAAATAGGGAATATGAATTAAAAATTAATTGTAAGCCTACATACAAACGTTTTTGCGAATAAACTACTGTCTATAAAGTCCAATATGAATGTGAGAATTTATTTTAGTTGACATTATTTGAGCATTCCGTTAGTTGATTAAATTAATAAAAAATTTTAATTGCAACGATCAAATTTTAACTGTTAATTGACATGAAATATTGGACGTCCAACTAACTGATATTTAAAACACACACGAGAGACACTAACAAAAATATTCATTCAAATGTTACTAATTAATAAATAAATGGGTTTCATAATAAAAATGGTATGACGTTTTAGAGCTTTCTATTCTATATAATACCATACGAAATAATTCCATATGCCTAAGATAAATTAATAACAACCTAACACGATAAACACAAATGCATCACTGTGACTATGCCTATTTTTTAAATTAATTAGCGATTAATTGTTTACCTAATTAAATTAATTTCACTTATTGATTATTTTTTATTAAAATTAATTAATTCGAAAAGTAAATGGTGGATTTTGATTAAAATTAAACGAGGGAGATAGAAGAATTTTAAAAGTGTTTTAAATTCAAATTTGCAACATTTTTACAACATAACATAAATAAGGCACATCTAGTAATGAATCTGCATTTTATCCATTGCTATAAATTTAATTGCATGTATTGTCTACATAATCAGTACCTAGAACTATTAATGGGGTACATTCATTAGGCTCTACATAGTTTGTTATTAATTTATGTCTGTCATGTCACTTTTATTGCTATAGGATGGTCACCGTTTTCATATGCGCATAATCTTATACATTGATGCCGGTACCGGGTCCCCCCCCCCTCCTCCCTTCTGTTCATACTTCCAATCAATCAAGACTAATGACTGAGCCACACTAATAGATGAATAAAATAAATATTTATATTTTGTTACGATGCCTCCCACGAGAGGCTTATTTTACAAACCACCGATGCCGAGTATTTTCATATAAGATTAATCAATGCAATGCTAATCATTAATAAACTAGGCTTCGCAAACGCTTTTTTTAGTCGCGTTGATGGATGAGCTTTTTGGTAAGTTTTTAGTTTGCGTGGGATCTCTTTACTTATCAAGTGCTTGTTGAACGCATTGTAGGTGATTGTTGTCAAGTTTCTATTGTTACATGTTAATTGTTATTAATATACCTCAAAAAACTTATAAAAACCTTTATTTATATGGATTCTGGCTAATTTTTTCAACTTTTTCTTTCAAAAAGCAATACATCACAATTACCTTAATGTCCATGTGAAATGTGAAGGTTGTAGCCCCACCCGTTTGGTCAGAATCGGCCCAAATGTCACGAAAATATCGCACTAAAAATCGTAAAAGTACGATATTTATGAGAAATATTCCTTCGATTGTACCCACAGACGTGGCAGGTCTAGGTTCAGAGATTTCGAAGTTTCCCTCCTATTTTCATCAAGATCGCATATGCCGTTTGTCCGGTAGAGAGCGAACAAACAAACAAAATTACAAAAAAAAAATACAAAAAAAACACAGCAAACACACACAAAAAAACACCGGAGCAATTTTTTTAGGGAGTCAGTGAAACGGAAGTCTTCGCTTCGCTCATCCAATTACACAAACCGTAAATAATTGCCATTTTACATGAAATGTTAATTTGGCTCTGCTGTTATTATTTGTATTACGTTGATAGTATTGGTATTTGATATTCGCCGAGAGTTCATATTTAATCAGAGTATTTAACATAATTCATTAATTAATTTAATTATTTGCAAGTATATAACATCTGAATTAGCTACTTACATGCTGATTTAGCTTAACTGATTGGTTAAGAGAGAATGGTATTAACAAACATTAAGAAATTGATTTTTATTTATTTTTATTGTGAAAGTTTATATGCTAATTTTAGCAATTTCGACACCTTAGATTTTCCGAGACTTTGAGTATGTTAAATGGTATTATTCTCCGAATTCGATGCAAAAAAAAAACATTTCTGTTGCAATTTGTTCGAGGTCACAGGGCTATTCCCCCCCGCATCTTGACGATATACGCCCCGTTAGGTTAACGATGATACTACGATACGGTTTCGCTCCACTTTCAATTCAGTAAGATACTTCAATAAATATAATGGTGTCAAGCCTAACGTGTTGTAATGTGATTGCAAAGTGAATGCTATACAATGTACATTAAAAATGCATTGATCTTCCTGTAGCGAAAGTGAATCGAAACAATCGTAATCTGATCATTATGTAAACCAAGCCTTTCAAATTATTGGGCGCGTTTGCAATCTATAATAAAAAAAACGGGACAAAATATCACCACATAAAAAGTATTTTTCTAAATTATTGCTGTTTTACTGTACTGGATTTCGCGTAACGAAATAGATTATCTATTCACTGTGCCTCTATTGTATTTGCTGTGGACGGTGTTGCTGTGGACATGGGCAAGAAGCCGATACATGAATGTACGGTCATCTAGTCTAGTGAACAAGAGGAGAAAGGTGGCGAAGATAATCAAACTACAATGCGTATAAATAATACTAATCACGGATCTAATTCGTGTTTCACTTTGCCGACAATCACGTGTGCAGAAACTCGCAATCACTCGTGAAAATGCCAGCCAGAATGGATGCCAGCACTCATAAAATGTATCAGACATATTGATTGTTGAAGCTGTTGGGTCCCCGGGGTTAAGATGTTATTGTACTCCCACAGTAACCGACCTCGCGCAGTTCACGTAACAAACACTCCGAGTAATTGCACTTACTCCCGGTAACCCGTAAAGTGTTCTGTTTGTTTGACCTGGATTTTGTTGTAGCGAGACTTGGTAAATATAAGATGGCGAGTGCAAGAAATATGAGTGTACAAAACGGGGGCGGACGTCCGAGCGCAGTATAAATAATTCCGTGCAATATCCATCGATTTTTATTCTCTCATCTTCAACAAAATCGCAGCAACCGTTATCATACCATATTGCAAAACGCAGAAAGCAGCATAAACATGGTAACAGCTAACATTTGGTTTAGTTTGGAATGTAAATGCTTGCTCCCATCATAAGAATACAGAGTTGATAAAACTAGGAAAACGCTAAAGTCCCGTCGCGTTGATGGATGAGCGTTTTTGTAAGTTTTTAGTTTGCGTGGGATCTCTTTACTTATCAAGTGCTTTTTGAACGCATTGTAGGTGATTGTTGTCAAGTTTCTATTGTTACTTGTTAATTGTTATTAAATACCTCAAAAAACTTAATTTAAAACCTTTATTTATATGGTTTTTGGATAATGTTTTCAACTTTTTCTTTCAAAAAGCAATACATCATTATAACCTTAATGTCCATGTGAAATATGAACGTTCTAGCCCCATCCGTCTGGTCAGAATCGACCCAAATGTCACGAAAATATCGCACTAAAAATCGAAAAAAATCGTAAAAGTACGATATTCATGAGAAATATTTCTTCGATTGTACCCAAAAACGTGGCAGGTCTAAGTTCAGAGATTTCGAAGGTCCCCTCAAAATTTCATCAAGATCGCATATGCCGTTTGCCCGGAATCGTGCGACAAACAAACAGAAGACAGAAAAAAAAACAAAAAAAACATTGGAGCTAAATTTTTTGAGGGGTCAGTGAAATTGAAGTTTTCGCTTCGCTCGCTACGCTCATCCAACAAACTCATATATAAATGACATCTTACTCTTTTGTGGGATGATATCACTTTTCCCGGATAACATGTATTTCTGTAACATGATGGCATTTTTTAAATTTAAAAATAAAATAATTAAAAAATTATGAGAACAGCATTATGTTCGACTGGACAAAGTTAGAAATCTCAATCTCAATCAAATTAGCATGGGAACGCTGCGATTCGAGCCGATAATGTGCGTTCGTACTTTTTGAACTACGCCTACCTATATTTTTCAATCAATCAAGATAGCTTTTGTGCATACTCAGAAAAGTATCATTCATCGTACATATAGCTTCTTTTTTAAAATTTTGGATCGTATGGTCATTGGTCACACAATTTTTAAAAAAATCGACTAAAAATTATTTCTCTTCTTCTCTTACTGTACGTTAAACAACCTCATTTCATTGTAATTTGTATTGTTTATAGGTGATTCCAAAAACGAATCTTGAAATTAGTTTACCAGTACATTTAAGAATTTCTATTGTATTTGTGCTTTTTATGCTCTTTAATCGAAGAATCGTCAATGAAAGAAACACTATATACACATGTTTTCTTTTTATTAATCGATTCTTTCCAATGTATTGTTTAAATAAGGGGTGAAATTCCCCTGCATCACCGTTCTGACCGTCTTGTTTGTAGTAAGTGTGTGTAGGTCACACGATAAAAACTAAACAAGACCTGTCAGATTGACGAAGGGATTTATGTTGACTTTACACCCTTCAACATCGATGACACATAACGTTTTTGGGCGAACCGGGGGTCAACGGCCGGGACTAGCCTCACCCACAGGGGTTATTTTATTCTCACAACCCGACACCTCCACTACCAATATAAAGACCTGTTTTGGGTACTGGCATACCTGTGCTAGATTTATGATCATTACTGATACCACGATACACATAATACACCACTGTTTAGGTGGTTATGCCTATGTACACAAAAACGCGCTGAGGCATTATTTTATTTATTCTATTGCACTATGGATTCCATATAATAATGGGCGATGATGAGGGAACTGTTTCTTCTTACTTCAATTTGAGAGCAAGGACGAGTAAATCCACAGTGGTACCAACTGTTCCACGCGAGATATTGCTTAGTGTGCGTGGGTGGAGGCTCTCTTGCACCAGCTGCCACCACAGTTCACGCCACCCAGCCGAACTCAGACCCGACTAGTTTATCATCTCATCTCATCGGCACAGTTATTGACAAACATGCACTGTCGGTTATTGCACATGGACTGCAGCAGTAGCTCATTGACATTGATCGGGTTCTCAATAACCGACACCACCACCAATCATTAACACAATTAACCAATATGTTTGTGTTTTCAACCCTCGGGATTGAATGGTTTGTTCTCACCCAATCACAGTCAGTCGCGACATTGATAATATTTTCAAACAAACAAAGTAATCCAAGCAGCAATGTATTGTTAAAGGGAACATAGGCCTACACGATTAACAGTAATCGTTCACAATAGGTCGATACAATGACCACTTTGTTTATAGGCTTACCAATGAAATTAAGATAAATATACGTATCTCGGCAGTCAGAAAAACTTGGAACACATCAATTATAGCATTTGAGCGCAGATTGGTTTCGTTACGTCATGCTTCAATATTTATGGCCGAATATTAGCATGCACGTAGCCTAAATTCAAAATGTTTAGGCTAACATTAGAGGATACTGGCAACGGATCATGAATAAATGGACTTTGGTTGGTATGTCTCAGGTGAATTGATCGTAATAGAAAAATTTATTGCGATCAAGTTCACTGTGAGTGTGGACAACTTCAATTCAGAAGAATCAATTCTTTATTTAGGCAATACAACTAGGGAGGCAAGCTGCCTCATACAAAATCATTTTCTGCAAGAATTTCAATCAACAAGGCACCTCCACCAAAAGATAAATCTTTACGCTATGTAAATAGGAAGCGAATCCCAGGGAACTTCGAGCAACCCGGCACCTCCACCAAAAAGGGAGATCTCTACGCCGCCTAAATTCAGGAAGCAAAGCCCAGGGAACTTAAAAACCCGGCACCTCCACCAAAAAGGGAGATCTCTACGCTATAGACAATTTAAGAAGCGGAGCCTAAGGAACTTCGAGCAACCCGGCACCTCCACCAAAAGAGAGATCTCTACGCTATTGACAATTTAAGAAGCTGAGCCTAAGGAACTTCGAGTAACCCGGCACCTCCACCAAAACAGTGATCTCTACGCTATAGACAATTTAAGAAGCGGAGCCTAAGGAACTTCGAGTAACCCGGCACCTCCACCAAAACAGTGATCTCTACGCTATAGACAATTTAAGAAGCGGAGCCTAAGGAACTTCAAGCAACCCGGCACCTCCACCAAAAGGAGATCTCTACGCTATAGACAATTTAAGAAGCTGAGCTAAGGAACTTCAAGTAACCCGGCACCTCCACCAAAAGAGAGATCTCTACGCTATAGACAATTTAAGAAGCGGAGCCTAAGGAACTTCGAGTAACCCGGCACCTCCACCAACAATGAGAGCTCTACGCAATTGAAATAAGAAGCAATCCCACCTATAAGATTCAGTTCATTATCCGCCGGTCTATCTGTTCGTGCGAGTGTCACATCTCACGATAATAACCGAGGACAACCTCATAATTCTTGTCATGTGGTTATTGTTAACATTGCCCTTCAACGTTCAAGGAATGATTTTGTGAACCCTGGGGAGCAGGGGGCAGGGTAAGCCCCATTTAAATGGGGATATCTGTAAACTCTACACCTTTCCCAACAAGGAAACCACTATTCTGGACTAAACGTTGTATCGGTAAGCTTCGCTTCCTCTTGTATCCGTGCTAGTTCAGGAACATGGCTCATAATCAGCTTTGATTCAGCGACTAGAATGGCAACTATGAACCGTGTAACGGGTGGGTGCATATAACTTTATCTATACGCTCTAATTATGTCCAACCCTTATCACTGGGAAACTGACACACACGGTTTCCAAACATTTAGACAGTAAATTGTACATGCAATATTAGTGACAAGCTTGTCCAATCTGGATCAGGTAATGCGGTATAGCTGTTCCCTGTCTGTCTCGAGACTTGATCAATTAACTCGCCCTCCTCCCCATCAACCTGTTGGCCATAACGAGTTCACGGCGTTCTTGTCTTATACCGGGTACAATATTGCATTATGGAGTAAAGATCGGTGTATGGCTCACATAATGTGTGTCGTGAGACGTCGAGCCCTGCATGAGGACAGATAAAAACTATATCGCATTCTCACTCTCTTACCTTACATGTTAGTCTTGGCGTCGCGACGCTCGTCGATGTCTGGGGGGGTTTGCTTGCACATATCCACCACCGAATTGTTTTCTTTTCATTTAGACATCACGCCATTGCCATTTCTCTGCTGCACTGGCTCGGTTGGTAATCTAATAAATTTCTTCTAGTTGAGGAGTGTCCATTTTGAAGTAACCAACCCCTTTATTAATTAATCTAGAATGCATCTGAACTCAATCAAGTAATAATGTTCCTCTTGCGGTCGTCGAGTTAGTTACCTTAGTAGGCCAGGCTGGCAGTGAGACACCTCGACATGGACGGCGCACACATAGCAGGTCCTGCACAGAGACAAACAAGTCAGTCACAGCTTAGGCCTGCATCGCAGCTCAGTGTAACAACGTGTTCCTCACTCACTGTAACTGGACTGTTTGTTTGGTCTGTGTGCAAGATTAGTGTTCGGTTCCTGCCTGTGCACTCACTTCTTCAGTGTCTGTCTCGGTTCATGCTTGTGTTCGTATGATGGTGGTTGGTGGTGGTGTGCAATGTCCCCGTGTCTTGGCTTGAGTGGTGATGAGTTTAAAGCAGGGTGCATCGCAGCTTTCTCGCCTGGAATGATTCTCACAGAAATCGACACATTTCTATTTAACAGTAAGAGTTTGTGAAGAAGATGGAGCCTCATGAATACATTTTTTGTTTACTTGTGTATAGACATGAATTATACATTAACGGTTAAAGCCTCTCTTGTCTTGAACAAATCAATAACGAACGATTAAATGCAATCTGATATGTAGTGATACATAAGTGTGTACATGAAGGTTAGATGTATGCCATTATACAATTTAATGGTTCAAAAATTAATTAATTTTATACTAGACATGAATTGCATAAATTTAACATACATGATTTCTTTGAAAAACTATCATTCACATAAAACATAAAGGTAGGTATTGGTGAAAATTAAATGGCGTACTCCATTTATATACAAATTTTATGTTTACCTTAGGTAAACAGTTTGTCTATATCATTCTATTTATAGACCATGAACAATGGTTTACACGGGTAAGTAGAATGTTAACCATTTATAGGTAATTGCTCGTAAAAAAGCTTACATATTTACTACTTTATGTAAGTAGTATGTACACAATGGTGTGGTTTGTCATTTAAGAAGTATAACTTATATATAACTCATTGTTATGAACAGGAGTACTGCAGTAACGAAGAAGTAAAATACAAACACAAACAATAGTTTTCGAGACCAACTTTACAATCTGGACTTTTAAATTTATTATACACACCCTAATTAGTTGGTACTAATGATAATGCAACAACAAAACACCTAATAATAGTAAGCGAATTACTCCCAAGCTGCAAGCAATATAGCATTGCTAACGATTAAACACGACTTGTTGTACAGAAAAGTTTTCAATTATTATAAGCGCATGTTATTAAGAACAGTGAAATCAAGTGCTTTTCAAACTCGAAAGCATAAGCCATTAAAACCGTTTTAACATAATAGGGGTATAATCACAGCTTTTAAACAGTTTCTAGAGACTTCCCTTCAAGACTGTTGGATGAACTCGGCTCGGGCACCTAAAGTTTTGATGCAGATTGCAATGGTTCAATCTACAAAGCGAATCTCCTAATCTAAAGGTAGAATGTGATTGACATGTGTCTCCACCAGAGACAGGTAAGCTTTTAGCCTTTTAGTAACAGACCATTAATATACCATAAAAAGGAATATGTTTAAGACATTTCTAAAGTAGGTAAGACATGAAATGAGGAAATGTCTGATAGACATACGCACATTCTTTGAAAACAACATCCGGAAGTTACATTTTTTTAAAATGAAAATTGGAGGTCAATATTAAGTGCTCCAGAATGTGTGTGATCTTCGCTGGAATTGGCGAACGAGCAAGTGATAGGAAAAAAAGTTGGCCCGAGCTCCTCCGACAGTCGAGAGAGTAGTCTTATTCCCTTTTCTTGGCGACCTTGGGTCACTTGATACCAATCTGCAGCAGGTTATTATATAAAGAATAAGAAAGGTTTCTTCGTTGTCACTTTTCATTTTTTTTTTAAAGGTTTAAAAAAACCTTCATACACGCTCTGGATTTTGTCTGAATGTTACACAACCCCAAACTCAAACTTCGTCCGCTGATTAACCGACAAGTTTTGGTGATAAATAAGGGAGATACACTTGTCCGTAACATACAAGTAATATGTATCTCTTTCTTCATTAACTAAGGAAAATTATACCGCCAAAAGTCAATTGTCTGCCTTCAATTACCATAATAATGTTATTGAGAATGTAACCTAGCTTTATCGCCTCTGCGTTTCGATTCGCTTTGAAAAGCAAAGAACATTGATTTAGTTTAACCATACACACACCAACGAAAGATTCATTTGACTTGACACCATTACCACCTGATAAAAATTACAACGACCTAGACCTACGCAAGTGTAACAAAAACAAGCCCGTTGTCATTCATGTAAGTGACAAAACATTTTTCTCTGCTAGATCCACTGCCGGAAAATAATTGAGTTCTTGGCAAATGTACAAACTAGTTTGTTATTTTTTGTTGCGGAAGTGCGGAGTGCCTAATACACTCACACACACCATGCCGGTAGGGCCTATAGTTTATGAAGCTACGGGAGGGCGTCACGCGTATAGCAAGGCAGTTCAGCCAGCCATTGCTTCAGTATAAAGAAGATAAACACAACAGAAACGCAATTAATTTTACTATTTTATAGGATTGTTTGAAACACCGTGTGAAATACTTGTAAACACGAACGTGATGTAGGCGGGTCATACTTTAACTAAATGTTTCCTTGCCTACTTGCTAGTTGCTTCGCGTACAGTAGTGAGCAAGTCAACAGGTGTGGATAGAGCCCCTCTGTTCCAATGGGATTCATTCTTATTTCACTCGCACATAGACCCACGCGGGAAAGTCGGACATAGGCCCACGTGGGAACAAACAATTCAAGGCACTTCCCTATAACATCTTAGCACACAATTTCGATAAATGCAACCTAAACAGATATATATTTATTGCATTCCTTTCCTATCACATGTTAACTACTAACATAGCTGCGAACATTTTAAATTTTATACACGCACATTCACAACTGATGATTAAGTAATAACATTCTGTAAAGTGGAATGAAATTACTAAATGGCATGAATAAAACGCACTTTGCATACTCATTTGAATTAATTAAGTATTTGACATTCTAACAGCATTGTGTACACTGTACGACTACGAAGTTCAAACTTACAATGAAATTAGCACGGGAATGCCACGAACCTTACCGGAGATGTGCGTTCATACTTTTCCGAGTTTTCCCATCGATCAGTGTACATTTTTGTTTTCGTACACGACTCGTTTCTATAATAATGAAAATATTTTTAATTCTGTTTTGTCTCTCGAGGTGTAAAAACATCGACCAGAAATAAACATTTTTATGGACTTTGAGAACTTGCTGGAAAAAATGTGATTTTGATGGTAAAAGGACTATGTACGAGAATTAAAGATTATAGGCTGTCAATATGTAGAAGGTGTAAACACAACCTAAATAATATATTGATTTTCCTGCGTATAATTTGGAAAGTACTTAAGTGGGACCATCACTTATTAATATATATTACATTAAAATAATCAATATCACACGTCAGGCGTTTTGAGGTTCAGGCGGCAAAGTGTTTCTAGCTACAATAGAATATATATAATATATTATTATAGTTGCTACAGACAAATTTTGACGTGCCCCGATGAAAATCTTCATAAAGGTTATTGGGATGTACTGGCGTGTTTAAAAAAAAATAGCAATAAAAAGAGAAACTAAAAATCAACTATATTTTACCACTTGTGAAATTATATAAAACCTACCAATATATATAAAAAAAATTATACTCCTACATTTTATCATTTTGTCGATTGGTACCTATATTTTTTAATGTCAAACTTAGCAATAACAACTGTGACATTCGAAGTAAGACTAGTTTTTATTTTTACCGCGACATAATTATATTATGCTATTTTCGATTTGAGCTATGTATATGTAAGTATTGGTACGAGTAAAGAACAGGTAATAATGTGTACGAAATGGTCTAATTAATGTCCATGTGCCCCGCAATACTACTTCTATTATCCAGCAACCACTTAGTGGAGCTATCGGGTGCCGGCGCTCTCCGCAAGCGCTAAATTACGACACTTAACCGATAGGGGTTAAATTAATATTAGCTGGCTGGATAGCAACCATTGTGATCAATACGAACACTCAAGGGCGACGAGGCTAAAACGGCAGACACCAAATCACATAATATGCAATATCCAAAGTATAAGAGTGGAAGGTAGCAGGTGGTAGTTTATTATAAGGTTCAGGGCTGAGATAATATTTGTTTTTATTGTCATAGTTGGATGAGCGTAGCGAGCGTAGCGAAGATTCCATTTCACTACACTGGAGAAAAAAATCCGGAATGTTTTTTTTTTCTTTTTCTTTTTTTTGTATTTTTGTGTGTTTGTTAACACGATTCCGGCTAAACCAATACTCCAATTGCCATGAAATTTTATGGAGATCTTCGAAATCTCTGAACTTAGAACTGCCACGTTTCTGAGCGCAATCGAAAAATCATTTCTCGTGAAAATCGCAATTTTACGATTTTTTTCGATTTAAAAAAAAAATTCTTCGACTTACCCTCTTTATCCGATTTCAATTATTTTTTCACAGAACCTTAATTTTATGAATTAAGATATTCGTGAGAAATTTGAGCGCAATCGAAAAATTATTTTTCATGAAAATAGAAATTTTGCGGGTTTTTTCTTTTTTAAAACATTTTTTTGACAAATAACACCTACATGCTTTATCCTATTGTAATGATTTTTTCACAGAACCTTAATTTTATGAATTTATATATTCGTGTCAAATTTGAGCGCAATCGATTAATTATTTCTTATAAAAATCGCAATTTTTGATTTTTTTCTTTTTTTAAAAATTATGATTAATTAAAAGAAAATTAAATTTAAGTTTATTTTTTATTTTATTTTATTTAAAAAAAAAATTGAACTTAGTAATAATATTTTACAGAACAACAGAAAATCCGCATAATACATGGCAGCTCAATGCACCAATTACGCTCATCCAACAACGCGGCGGGACTAAAGCGTTTTCTTATAGTTATCCTCATACCCGACACGAACAATAAGCAACATTATGCAAGAACAATGACAGTACATTTCATCTTTTGATGTGGTTTTAAGGTTGAACTCGTTGGCAAATATGAATTAACTATATCGAAATAGTGAAAAGACTAGTACTGACGAATACTAAGATATTGATCAAGTAAAAAATCAATTAGGCTCTAGTTTGATGTAGTAGAGCACCGGAATGTTTCATTTGCAGAAAAACGACTCCAAGTATCGCATCCAGTATAGCAGTCAATGTATAAGTTAGCTCACTCCTTTTTCATGAAAATATCAAAAATCGATTTCGCTTTTGTTCATTGGTAGAATTATTATTCACCCCTCAAGCTGCATTATTTACATCATGTGATGAGCTGCCAGCTTGGCGCGCCTGAATTGAGAGTGCTGCACACTGCACCCGGTCGGGTGTTGTCTTGGTCTTAGCTTCGCCTGCACCAAATAAGGTCAGGAACGAAGATGATGAGACGCCCACTCAGCCAAGCACGTTGAACCGCGCCTTGTACTTGCTAACTTGCTAATACAATATGTCGCGTGAGGTGACCCACCTTGACACTCCGAGGAAAATCAGTCAGTTGTTTGACCCGTGCAGTGCACAACACAAAGCGATTTGTCTTCCGTAGAAAACTAATTAGGTTCCTCGTATTAACTAACCTCGAGCTGGCATATTTAATAACGACATCCACTGAACCGCACTGAAGAATGTCGTGGAATGTCCAAGACCAGCGCGGATAGCGACGTCCTCATCTACTAAGTTTGCATTACTGGTGATTTTATGTTGTATGGCATCCTCTGTCTTGTTTGTTTAGTGTGTATGGTGTTGGTAGTAGTTATAGCGGTGGGCTAGTTAGAAAAACAAATCTCTCACACATCCATCCAGATCTTGGCATAAATAAATCACCTACATTTTTAATGTTTTAAAAAGTTTGTTTTCAAATGTTCTTGACGTTGTACATCACTGTAAATCGTCATAGTTTTCTATTTGAACTTCGTTTAGTATCATCTTCTTTTGTGCACCTGAGTAGACCTATTTAGATGTTTTATTTTATTTTTGTACTTTAGTAATTAATTAATTGTATGGTAAGCCTATATCGCACTTGTGGAGGTAACTCTGTTGTCGGTGGCAATAAATATATAAACAAGCAAGGAGCAGTCGAAAGGCCTGTCATAACGACATTGTCTCCCTCCCTTCACAACAATATTATTATTATAGCATGGGACATTTCCAATTTGTCAGCGTCCACCACACTACTGCAAGATTACTAAAAAATGAATGTACACGGTTTGTTGTTTTTTCGTGGGTCGAAGAATTGTGAACAAGGTTGACGCTAATTGATACTTGACAATAGCACGCGCGAGATTCAAGAAATAAAACTTCTGAATCGAAAAACTATCAGTCATCGGCACGATTAAAACACATGCTAAAATATACTTCGTGTATCGACTTTTACTTGCACTCCTTAGCACAAACCATTTTGGCCAGAATGAAATTACTAAAGCAAACTCGCTGTGAGACGATTGACAAGACAGATTTCAAATAACGATTTCCCATGTCGTGGTTCGTGACAGGATATTATTCTATGATTGGTCGAAACACGCAACGCCAGTCAGGCAGAAGGGGTATTCAAATCAGAGCAACCAGTGTTGGTACCAAACTGTTCACGTTCCTTGGGGCTTGGGCTATAGGGATATATTTCCACGCACTAACAGGGAAAAATGTAAGAGATGAGAAGGTACCACAGGCTCTGAATTTGAAGTAGCTTTGATATGCATTGAGCACTGAGAAGTTCTCTGTCAAACCCAGCACGTTTACGCCAAATAACTAGACGAAGTCCCAGTAATCTGTCACCAACTTTAAAACGATGAATGCACAGTGTGAAAAACAATTTATAATCAGATTGGCTTTACCAATGGTAAAAAAAGCATAGAAAAACTTAATCGAAAGAAGCAAAAGAACGAGAAGGAACGAGCCGAGCGCACATGCACGAAACATTCGCGTTCAATTACAGCACGAACGAACGAAAGGTGGAGCAAGCTTATCGAGATCAGTGTATAGCCTTAACCTTTCGCGCCCCGAGACCGACAGAAATATATTCCGGTATAGGCCTACGTGTAACAAAGAGATATTTTCGATATTGCATCATGTTTCGTATGAGCTGAATGCGTTAGATACACGTGAGGTTGATCCCCGTATCAACAAGAGCCTCGCGAGCGGAGCAACATCGGAATAACGATGAGCAAGACGCCGAGACATGCAAAGTAAGGGCTCTATTGCCCCGGGCGAGGCATCAGTCGCTCCATCAGAAGAGCACCTGACAACATCAGGGCGGGCGTGGCGAGTGTTTTCTTACGGGGAGGGAAATCAATCAGAAAAGTTACGCGGGTACCAGTGTTCAATGAATACCAAATTGACGCTAAATTTGTGCGTGGCCACGGCGGGAAGGGAATCGAGATTCCACAAGATCCGCCCCATTGAGAAATAACAAAGCGAAAAGGATCTCACCTCGAAACTGTGTGCGGGGCGGGGCGGGGACGGGCAGGGCAAAGTTCACATCGCAAGATTGGAAGAACTCGGCGATGGAAAATTTCTGCCAGTTGATGATACAAGTTTACAACAACCAGTAACTCGGACGTTTGGAGTTTTCAATTCGCTTGATTGAAATAAATGGAGTTCATCTTGGACGGTTTATTTTCGCTGTCGTGTAATAAATTATTTTTATTTAATCGCAAATGAAATTCTGATGGTGCTCTTAAAAACAGTGTCTCTTAAGACCTATAAATGTCGAACATTTATCCAAAATTATATAAATAGAAAAGAAATATGCCATATAAATTACCCAGGATGAGCCAATTGTAGCCTGATATAAATACTAATGTTTTGATATGCTGAGACATGCATGATGTGAAACATAAGTTAATACAATAAGTATCGGATCGCCAATCGTTCATAACTCAGAAAAGTTCTTCCAGGCACTTGTTGAACATTTAATGCTTCATATTAGCAAAACAATAACACAAGGGTTTTGCATCGTCTCTGCATGAATAACCATTACTAGAAATGATTAACAATGCAATAAATAGGCCTAGGTATGTCATACATAGTAGGAGGAGAGAATAGGTCTTACCGTAATTTAGTTTTATAATCATTAGATATTTCATCATGATAGAATGTTGATGCAGATGAAATTCAGCATATTGGAGGCATATACAAGATGTAATATCAAGGGGAGCGAGTGGATTTTATGAGTTTGAATATTCATGAAGAAATGAGCTTGAAAAGTCCACAGTTGAGCTGTAATCCTATGTGGATTCAAGAGCTTTGCGGTGATTCGGTTTCAGCATCAAGAATGTTCTCAAGTTGTCTGAACACTCCAGATATCCGACCAACCATCATCTGCCTACGAGAGATTGCAACCTGTTTGCAAGCAGTGGCGGAACTAGGCGCCCGCAGGGCCCAGCTAGTTTAGGGGGCCCTGTTAAAAAAACTTAATAAAAAAAACAGTATTTCATCCTGTTTGGAAAATATTGTATTTTTTCGTTGCGAAAATGACAGTTTTGTGAATCTAGCGGTTTGAAGGAGAAATCTAGCGGATATTTAGGAATTTTTAGCGTCCACAACACAACAACAACACACAAAACCTACGTTATTTTAGTATTGCATTCAGTCCAAAACTTTTTTCTAAAACGAACCAAACGCACTATAAAAATTTGATTTTCAAAATTTTCACTTGCGGCGCTATTGTTGGAAGGCTTCGCCCCCGAACAAGCCCACCAAACCACCCGTACTTGGTCCCTATATAATACCCCCAGGATATTATATAGCCCCTCCGGGATGAAAAGCCTGAATTCAACACTGAACCTATGTATGTGTGTATCTGTTAGGGGACCCCATAGAAATTTTGCGGGCGGGCCCATGAAACGAAGTTCCGCCATTGCTTGCAAAGCGTTGTAAACTAATATTCTCGCTTGCCTCCTGTCAACTTTGTTCACGTTTCCCAACATAAATTTATTTCAACTTGCTATTGTTTTAAAATTAAGATGGCGACAGAACAATAGCGTCTCGAGTTTTGTGTTGCATTGTATCTCAATGTATTGTAGGTCCACTTCTAAATCAATACCGTACCTATTGTAACCGAGAGTAGTAGTGATTGCTGTGAAAGCATCCGCGCGTAGATTGCCCGCTGTCAAAAGAATTATTCTCTCATTCCAGAAGACTGAGTGGTATAAAGTGCTCTTTCCAAGACGCAATCTTATGTAGTTAGGGAAACAACGACAAAAGTTTTGTAATTAATTACTTTCTGGACTTAAAGTACTTCAACTTGAGTTATTTTGCATCGAGGAGAAATTACAAGCACATTACAGCAAATCAAAGTTGCGCCGTGCACGTAGTATACATGGTTTGCAAAGAACATTGAGTGTGCTCGACAAGTACACCTACAATGACTGCACTCTCTGAACTGTGGGAGAGAGTGAGCACGAGTATGTTGCTGAACGTCACACCCGCCAACAGGTAGTCTCAAGCAAAACCAACACAGCATCCAGCCTTGGTTACTGGACATCATCCCTTAACTCATATCTCGATGGACTCTCTGAAAGTGACCACGAAACGAGACAATATAATATGTATCGACAATATTAATAACTTGAGCAGTGTCAGATGTACTATTGTAACAGTCACGAAAACACACATTGTTAGGACAAAATATACTTGATTATCCCCGTTGATAAATGAAATGAAATAAATTTCTCAACAACTTCATTATGTACAAACGAGGAGAAACAAACGAGGTGAAAGATGATTAATTAGAGATGATGCTTCGCGGAAGATCTATTTTAAGACACTTCCTGTTACACGTTTGCCCTATATTAACGATGTTATTTAAAGATAAACATGTGCTAAATAGACAAGTGGTTCGAGTAGGGCCTCATTTATAAAAACTTGCGTGTAGTTATTTTCTCGTAGGTGTTAAAAAACTGATCTTCTATATCTCAACTCACAATAAATTATTTAGGTAATTAGGAACATGTCCTAGGACTGGTAACAGAAGAAAAACTTCAGTCACTGGATGGCCGCGTTCTCTAAAATTATTAGTAATTAGGTTATGGAGCAATGTCCAAGGGCCAAGCATTCTCATTATGACTGAGAGCCGTGGAAAAAAAATCATTCTGTCACTGGATTGCCGTTCTCGCAAATTATTGAAGCATATGATTTTGATACCACTACCCCTATTATAAAGATTTAGAGCAGATGCCAAGTAACATAAGATGAAGGTTTGCCTCTCGAGTTTCTGCCTGCTCTTCTTTGATGAGGGTATTCGAACGCACATCTCCGAAAACGACGGCCCTTATGCTTCCCGACAGCATTATTTCAGTGGCCACTTCCATATAGTACGTCAAAAACAATAACAACTTGCAACTTACATCAAGATGTGGCCATAACGCAAAGCGAACAATTGTGTAGTGTCATGAAAACATGTGCGTACGTAAAACGTGTGCTAGTCTTCTTTTGGGATGGAGGGGAAACTCGCTCAACGCAAGCGTATTTTTAGGCAATGATTAACGATTATTGCATGCTTTGCTTTTAGTAAACCCTGCGAACTTCAGATGGAGAGTCTGTTCTATCAATGACGGGATAGCGTATCATAACGCTTGCTTGGGCTTATAGGGCAACCTGTCAAGTAACCGCTTGAGCTCGATTCAAGTGAGAACGAAAATAAAAACAATTCAGTATAGGTACTCTCATTTGTGCTCTCATGTTTGGACGCAACGTTTTACAAGTAGATTCCAAGAGAAGATTGTGTTGGCAAACGTAGTCAGCGTCCCACGAAGCAACTCACACTTGGTTTCACACGTCACATTTTGCACCCTCGGTGTGAACCCGTATGTGAACAAGATTATCCCCTCACAGACGTGGAATGTCTAGTTGTAGTATAACATAAACTATGAAGTGAATCGTTGAACTGGAATGCGAATCAAGATGGAGGATTTTGGAATAATGACAGTTCAGCCCACGGGTCGTCCTCGCTTGCCAACTCCATAATTGAATTTCAGAGTTTTGTGGCCCAGCATGTCTAACTAGAGCCGGCTAATGTTGTAAGCTCACTCGGCTTCGATCGCAGCTCGAAACATACATTATTTAAACTAACCAGAACGCTCCTGCCTCCATCCTAAGGGCATACCACCACGAGCAGCAGTGCCACTTTCAATTAGCAATAGTCAAAGTCGTATATTTGGATGGAATATTTCATGAATACGAAATAAAGTTTTGTGATAAAATCTCTTATGCATGCAAGATGTATGAAAATTGAAAATGCAGTAAAACATATTATTAAACCGGGAAGCTGCTAAATGTATATTTTTACAGCAAGATGGAAAACTTAATACAGTGTATTTAGAATTCCAAACACACGTACGGACTTGATTAAGTATTTTGGCTTGAAAAGCGCGGGAGAGGGAACATTCCGAGGCACATGACCGCATTGTTCTGCCCGATGCACCGAGTGTCGCCTCTGTTAGCATGCAGCAAAGAGAAGAGTACGATGAATCTGTCCTATTATTACTTCCCTGCCGTCGACCGGGATCCATCTGTCCCGTCCAGACATTTCAGCCTGGCAACCAGAGAGCCGAAGGCCAGTGATTCACTTCGTTACAACATGAGACAAGCAAGGATAGTGACTGCACACAAGCGCATCAAGAATATTCTAGGAAAGGTAGCCAAAAGGCCAAACCACACAATTACACGAAGACGCAGGACCAGGTGCACATGATTCCCTAACACAGGATATACGGTCAATTTGATTTCTGGTGACAAGAGTGCAATACCGTTTACCTTGAATTGATATTAATGGATGTTGTATTATTTAGATAATGTGTGATAACAAGTGTGGGTATGCGATGGCGCTTAGCTTACGCATTACATATGCATGCAGACATAATATTGCACCCGGGTATAGGTAGGTATAGCTCATTATCAAACTGCGACTCACCCGGTGAGGCGAGTCTCTTGGGATTGATTAATTGCTTGGGGCTCATAATAGCGCCTTTTTAATTATTAGCAATGAGGGGGTGGCTGACTAATGATGGACGTGGAACACACGATTCGAGCCACGCCATTCATTCATTCAATCCAGTCTGAAAGAACGGCATAGGTCGATATAGAAGAGCGCGAAACAAAATTATTAATTACGAATAGGCGAATAAAATGAACATAAGAGACGCTCACAGTCACCGGTCACAACGTGTAAGCACCTCCTACCTGTGCGAGCTAGCTTTGCAACACCGTAAGCACATAGAACGCAGTATAGTATAATAAATAGATGATACACGTCGTTAGGAAGAATCGCCCAATCTGTTTTTCAATACGAGACCAACACATCCGAGCTGCTGCTGCTGGTGTTGACAGCGAGATCTCGGGAGGTCTGGGAGTGATGTTGGAGGGGGTGGGGTTGTGATGGAGTTAACGTAATGGCCTAAATCAAGGCGGCGTGAAACTCTTGCGAGCGACACACAATGCACTGGCTGGCTATACGGGTAGCCTTTCTATGGTTATTACATTACAATGAATTATGATTTGCTTCTTGAAGCGCATTCGCCGGTTCACATGATAATGGAAAGCAAGGGTATATCTGGATGTAAGTCAATGTACCGAATACCGATGTTCTCTTTTGAAAATGTGACTTTGGGTAGACGTTAGTATTGTGGGACAAGCGACGTTGCAAAGTTTAGTAAGTTCGATTACCGTAGGGCTATTAGAGGTCATGGTACGTAACTACCCAAATTTCACTATGGCATGTGCTTCGGCTTGTATACAATATAAACCGTAAACGGCATTGGTTCGAGCATGATTAGGTTATTAACTACATCAAATCTTTGAGTAGGTGCTGGTCCTAACGGAGGTAGAGTAGCAGCCATGTGTTACAAATGTGCGACTTTCAGGCACATACTCTGTGATTCTACAACGGCATGTGCTTTATTATATTTCACATGCCTGATGACGTCATGTTTTAAATGGATTAAGTTTTAAAAACCGCTTTTGAAAGAATTGATAACTTGAAGCATTACTATGTTTCAACAAGGAAATAACTAGCAAACCTGTGATCACAACTATCTTTGAGGGGTGCCTTAGAAAAAATGTATTAAATTAAAACATCAGTCGAAGGAGTCTGGAAAGTCATGCCAATAATTACAAACTGGCACATATTACTAATTTAATTATAATAAGATTAAAATTAGATAATTTGAAACATTGATCAAGGTAAATCAATGAAGAACAGCAAGAGGTGTGATGACCTATGTCCACAGCTTTGGTGGAGGTGCCGGGTCAAGATTATACAAGTCACACTGTGACGCAAGATGTTCGAACCCACCTATCACACAATTGGAACGCATGAATCTGAGTGTTTGATCTCGGGAGCAAGAAGTGTGATGACATCTGCCCACAGCTTTGGGTTTTGGGGCCCCGGGGCAAGGTTATACACGTAAAAATTTTTAAAAACCTGCGGTACAGGCCCCAGGGGTTCCCGAGGCCTTGTTCCC